>JAHQIV010000509.1:0-19842 GCA_030463285.1 Phytophthora europaea
TCAACCTAACCGCACCCCTTTTGCGACCTTCCCGCACCGTCATCTCGTACTTTGTTGCGAAGTGTGCTGGTCAGCACGCTGTTGTGGTGGCCAGTTTGAATGGAGCCTCGGCGGCGTCGACATCCACAGCGACCTCTTCCCAGCTAACCCGCCTCGGCATGCTCGCTCTTCGCTCTTCGGGAATGCTGTGGTTCACACCAAAGGACTGGTGGCCTAGCCGCCGAGCGACCTGATTCAACCTAACCGCACCCCTTTTGCGACCTTCCCGCACCGTCATCTCGTACTTTGTTGCGAAGTGTGCTGGTCAGCACGCTGTTGTGGTGGCCAGTTTGAATGGTGCTGACGCAGACCTATTGTGCTGTGGCAGCACTGTATTGTGTGCTTAAGGCGTTCTCCCGTACGAAGCGGTCTGATATGGAGTTAAGTTACGGTTTTCGTCAATCGCTATTTGTTTCAGTTGCTCTAATTTTATGTATATATATGTATGCTTGAAGGCTGTTGCGAATGTATTCTCGCACTCTATTCAGCGCACCGTGGAAGAGGACGGCATTCTTGCCTACCTTAATGGGCACGAAAAATATTCGTCTGTCTACAATATGGACCAAACCACAGTCTATATAGACATGAATGGGCGCACTACGGTCGATTTCGTCGGGGCTCCAAGGGTCGATGTTGCCCAAGGTAAGAATGTCTATTTCAGTATGTGGTGAAAATTTCTGACTTCTTCAATATGTATGTAGGGAGAGCGGTAAATGGATTCCGTGTGTCTGTTTTTCTTGCAGCATCGGCCACGGGTCATAAGTTACCTCCTCCGATCGTATTCACAGGTGTGCCCGGCGGCCCAGTCTCCCAAGAGGTTTTTAGCCCAGCCTTTGGAGCTGAATCCGTCGAGCACACCGTGCAGAAGAAGGCATACTGCGATGCAATAGTCATGCTTGACTGGATTGAAAGGGTATGTCTTCTGACAGAATACGTTTATTGACATTAACTGCGTTTGACTTTGTTTTACTATAGGTGTGGAAACCGTCAATTGAAGGATGTAGGCTGTTGATTCTTGACAGCTTAAAGACCCACAAGATGGCGTCAGTCCGCTATGCGTTGCAGCAGGAATGCTGTACGCAAGTCGCGAGTTGAGTTCGTCCCTCCGGGGCGTGACAGGGATATGCCAACCCATGGACGTCTCCATGATGAAGGCCTTCAAGAACCACGTCACGTACGTATTTTTATTTGAATACTGATTTGGGTATTTTCTAACTTCTTACTACGTTTTGAAGGAATACGTACTGTCAATATCATATTGATCACCCGTTTCCGGCGAATCCCAAAGAGAAGCGAGCTTTGATGTCGCAGCTTGTGGCTGAAGCCTGGGACGCCATTCCTGCCAAGGTGATTGTCAATGGCTTCGTCAAGGCTGGGTTGATCCCTACTGGACTGGCGACAGCAGCGGCCGCTTTCAGGTTCCTGACGTATCGGCTAGCGATGCGCCACTTGTATGTGATGAATAAAATCTGATTTCTTTTTCTGTCAAAGTCATACATAATCTGATACTAGGAGGGTTGTCACCCCTATTGAAATATCACCATCAGCCCTTTTTCTGACATTTTTACGGGGATGTTGTACTCTAGCCGTGCGTTGCGGTGAACCCGTGGTTTACGGTACTAAAATTCTCCACGTATCCGGACGGGTATATATCGATAGATAAAACGTGCGAGTCGGTTACAATAAAGGCTACTGTGACACCCAGTCGGAGACAGCGTCACGAGCCAAAAATAAATCATCATCCCTGTTTACGTTGAATGCGTTCGTCCTTGCTTATACGAAGTATGAAGCTGCGTTAGGCTTCAGTGAAGTTCTGGCCACTTGTTGGCTGGAATGTATTCTGAAGGGGTTGAATGTGCTGTCCCGTTCATTGTAGGCATATGTGTCATGCGTTCGTCCGTGTCACGGACTCCGTGATACGTGTACGGATGGGCTCAATTCATGTCCAAGCCACTCCTCACCTGTGCCAGTGGCACTGGGTGTGGGGAGACAGCTCTCATTACGCGATTCACCTTTCAAGGCTCAAGTACCAAGAAAGCTTCAAGCATAATGCGTCTCTATGCTGTCCTCTTCGTGATGGCTGCAGTCACCAGCAACGCAGTCGCCAAGGGCATGCAGAACACCAATCTGCCGGCGCTTCACCAAACGGCTCAGTTGGGTGTCGTGGCCCGCCAACTCCGGGGTGCCAAACGGAGCGTCAAAACGAGTGAAGAAGACGAAGTAGAACGCACTTTTGACCGGTTAAAACTCGATGCCATCATGAGCAGCGAGGCCAAGCGTATCTCAGCATTCGATGCATGGATCAAACAACTGAAATCAACTGACGGACAGCTCTACCGCGCATTGGAAACCGTCAACGACCCGAAATACTCTCGTATCCTCCATGCGTACCAGACCTACTTGGAGGGAATGGGCAAGAAGTCGCTGCTCACTCTAACGTAGTTCAGTTCAGAGGTACTAATACTTAAAGTAGGCCGCAAATTACAATTCCTCACCATTTGGGATTGCAGGTTTCTTTCGACACCACTCATTGTCCGCTCATTTCAGAAACGCCGGCAAGCACGCAGATTCCAAACACAAACGGCATTTTCAAGCGTGTTGGAAAGAACTGAAGAAGCTCGGCTGGCAATCAAAGGTGAGTTTAGCATGTGTTAGTTGATGCTAGGACGCGTCTGACGAGTTGTGTGAATCGATGTAGCAAATGGAGCATGAGAACGCCAAGAAACGAGAGTCGTATTCGCAGGTGATTATTGCTCGCAACTAAGCGACCGATGAACAATCAAAATCAAAGAATGCAGTGCAGGCAAGTGCAGAAGCATCAAGCGAGGGCAACGGTCGTACCCGGTCAAGCAGCGATTCTTAGGAAACGAAAGCAAATCAAGGTAAACCAGAATATTTTGCTGAATACACGTTATTATATTGACGTATCATGTATTCTACAGTTTGACCTGAATCTGAGCAACACCACCGATCCGCCAACCCTGCGCATGATTCCAACCTCGCCGAACGTGACGGACGACGAAGCTGCTGCGTCGAGAGCGTCCACTGGTGCCTCGATCCCATCCGCGACCAGCAATCCCGGTTTGTATGCATGCTGTGTGGTGTATCGCACGAGAAATTTCGAAGACGGATCACGAAGTGGAGATGTGGATATACTGGGGGCGAATCAGGCACGAACTGGCGCGATCCGAGCCTACGCGAACGCGCCAGGTGACACCAGCACCTCAGATCAGGTAGAATCGGGGCAGACAACACAGATCGCGCCGGATCGGTGATCAAGGGCGCGCAGGAATATTGCGCCCAATTGTGGAAGTGGATATGGAATCTGGCGGCGGGTTGAAGATCAAGGGCAGCTGACGACAGAAAGGTGGCGTCAGGCAAGGATCCCTGGCCAGCTACGTGAGGTTGTCACCCGCTAGTTAAGGCCGGCAGGGAGCGAGGACCGCGAAGTACGCAAGACCGCCAAACGGGAGCGTCGATCGGGATCGCCAATCCGTCAAGATGGGAAGAACCAAGGGGCGAAGCCAGGACATGAATCAAGTGACTGTCAAGTTGTGGGGTACAGGATGGGATGGTAGCTGTAGTAGCCTCTACTAAACATAAATCAGTTGAATTTGCACTAAACAGCACAAGTGTCTTCAGTCACCAGCCGCGGAACTACATTGGCCTCGGCGGTGTCGACAAGTGTTCAGGAATAGAGGATCTGGTAGTGAGTTTAAGTCTGGATAATATATTAGCCAGCTTTGCCCACTCTAGTGAGCCTTTCCTTCAAGTACCCGTGCACGATCACCAGATTTAACAGTTTGGCTGTCGATCGTGTCTTCTCTCAACACTCAAGATCTCGTCATAGGAGGCGACAAACTACTCGGAAAGGAGCCAACACACCAAGGCAAGGCAACTACAGGTCTCGGATTGCATCCAAACCCCTCGATCCGAGCGATGAACCCTCGATCGAGGCTAATAACCGGACGTAGAGCGAGGATTTCCGCGCTGCTCCTACTCATCCCCGCGTCTCGCCAAGACATTCAATCTTCACCAAGTGCTGCATCTTCGGAGCCCCGGTAGAGCATATCCAGCCCGCCGACGGGTACACAAGGTGAGAACAGTTCAGCTGATCACGGATCAAAGGGGGACCCCCTCCGTTAGTCGGTGGCTGGGCGCTATTGGGAAGCTCGATCAAGCCTCAACCAGATTTTGGCTGATCCCGCTACACCACAATGGTGCGCGTGCCCGGATCTCTTGGGGACTCCGGATTTCACCGTGAGTCTGCAGAAGATGTGCAAGTGAAGAAAGAACCAGGGGAAGAGGCGCGTCGGAGCACGGATCGACGAAGACGCTGCTGAACGAAGCAAAATCCGCGGATCGACAGAGTGCTGGGAGGAAATCTGTCGACGCAATCGAGGGCGATCTGGAGCCAGATCTAGAATATAAACCTCAATATCCTCCCCAGGTCCGTTCGGGGACCCCGGTGGGTCTCGCCGCAAGTCGAGATTCACTAACAAAACAAACCAAGGCCGGATCGGACCGGTACACCTTCGCAGATTCCTCGATCATGCTTGAGACAGAGTCAGACCGACAGCGATTCTCGGAACAATTCTCGAAGCTGCCGCGCAAGCTTACGCCTCAGAAGCATGCTTTCCCACTTGGGATCAGTCGAAGGAAGCGATGATTCCGCGAAGGAAGATGAAAGCCCCAGATCTGGACGGCGATGACGAGAAGGGAGCGGATCCCAGGTGGTCGGAAGCCGCGCTTGAGTTCGCGTACAACCGGCAGGAACTGCAGAAGTTCATCGATCGGGGCCTGATATTGCAGATCTTGCGACCCAAGCAGATCGGCACACCGAAAGGACCCATTGCAGCCCCGACGGTCTCAAGTAACAAGCTGGACCTAGTCGAGGGCCTCCTGAACCTACTGAAGGAGACGGGCTTAGTAGCGAGCCCGTTCGATGCGAATGAGCTGTTTGACTTGGATCTGGAGATGATCCAGTTGTCAATCGAGACCCTGTTCGACAAACTTAAGGCCCTGGTGGGCGAGATCCCAACCGATCAGGACCCTGCGGTCCTGGATTCGAGGTCCTCGCCTCAGATCGGATCGACCGGATATCGGACGGCTTCACCCTACCTCTCAGCAGCAGAGCCTGGATCGGATTCGTCTTCCGAGCCACGGCGTTGTCGCTCGGACCGTCCGGAGCAGCGATGCTCCAAGCCCGCGCGAAGAAAGCCCAACCCGAACGTCCAAAATCCAGCTCGCGGAAGCCGAAAGCGACCCCGACCGATCGGACGGCTAGCGCAACTCGAACGGAAGAATCGACGAACAGACTGGAGGCCTACTTCCAAGCCGCGATGAACAGATTTCTGAAGGAACAACAGGAAGCGTCAACCAGAAGGACGTCCCCGGCCGCCGTTCCGAATGTCGGAGCTCAGGATGTGGAGATGGAGTCCACCGGATCTCATGATCCTGAGTCTTCACACTGGGAGTATGATCCATCTGATGTGGATCCTCCATGTCAGTCCGTGCCGCGGTAGCTATCGCTGCCGCCGGATCTATCAACTCCTCAATGGTCCAACGAGTCCGGATTTCAGCGATCTCGGACCTCAAGGAGTTTGCAGGGCAAGATCAAGACGAAGATCGGGCTAGAGCATGGATCAGTAAGGTGAAATCGGCCTTCCTGAGGGATCAGGCTACGGATGAAGAGAAGTGCCTGACGTTCGCCGATCTGTTGTCCGGTCCGGCGAAGAATTGGTACCGACAACTGGCTCGATCGACGCGGAACAAGTCGAGTGAGTGGCTACGCAATTTCCAAGTTCAATACTTTGGACTGGGAGTATTAGTCGCTTGGCAGTATTACCATTCTAGAAAGCGATCTGAAGAATCCCCACTGGAGAACCTCTATCGCCTGAACGTGTCCGCCCTCCGAGCGAAGCTAAAGATCAAGGATGGCGACTCTAAGACGCGCCGAGAACACGTGGAACATTTCATCGAGACCCTGGGAGATCCAGATTTGGCCGATCGACTGACTCTGCTGCGCCTCGGGGACGTAGATGATCTAGAGGGCTGCGAGCTCGCGATCGGGTGAAAGGAAGGCAGAAGCGTTCGGCTTTTGGGTCCAAGTACCGCCAGAAAGCATCGACTCCTGCACCCGCCGCTCCTACCAAGCGATCGGTCCATGCCGTTCAGAGATCGGCGCAGGAGTCCGGATCGGACACGGGCTCGGACGGATCGGATTCGGAAGGTGATCTACGCAGAATCTACCTCGCTTCCACGGAGGATAAGACGCATGAAGCGAAAGACGATATCCCATCGACGGAGCAGATGCGTCGCGGCAAGCCCAGCTCCGATTCACCGCGATCGAGATCTCAACAGGACGGATCGGAACACAACACCCGTTGCTCACACTGCGGATCTCGCAAGCATACCGATCTGGGATGCTGGAGGCGCCTGAAGTGCCAGAAGTGTGGGAAGAGGGGTCACCCGGCTGATCACTGTCTTTTCGTCTGCCGCGGATGCGGAGAGCTCCATGACATGGGCAAATGCCCGATGGAAGATTTCTACAACCAGTTCCGCCAGTGGTACAATCCCGCGAAGTACGCCGGCATCCTGCCAGCGCCCGTGGAGAAGGTGTTAAACTAGGACGCTCGCCGAGTTGGAACCCGGTACGAGCCGAGCGTTCTAGATATTGCATCTATGCATTTGTGAACAAGAATACGGTAAATCGATTAGGGAGACAGCGAGATCTACGCGGTAATACATGTGATCTGCATGCGAAACCTGCCGCTATTATTTCGAATCTCCGCGTGTCGAACGACTTCAGCCGATCGGAAGCCGAAGTGCCTTTGGATCTCCATTTCGGAGAGCCCAGAGGATACTGGAAGCAACTCCAGCCAGACGAGTGGTTCAAACCATCAGACGGCGAACCTACCACGGAGATCGTGACTTCCGAACGGTCTCGCGTCAGCGAGATCCGCAGACCCGGAACGGTGTTACCGGATCTACTCCCGGGAGAATCTCGGGGATATTGGAAGCACCATTGAGACTGAAACTTCGGCAGGCTTCAAGCACTCCCTCCAGCATCTCCAACAGGTTGACCGGGTCCGCCGCGTAGCCTAGGATGTCGCCCAGCCACGCCAACACACCGTGATACACGAGCGGTTGGAAAACCTCTTCCACCACACGCTGGCAATATGCCACTGCATTTGTGCCTCCCATAAGAACGGGTGGGAGTGAGGATGTCTCGATGGATCATTATCGAAAACAGCTGCGAATCGGGGTGGAGCGGCAGCTGCCAATACCCACAGAACCAATCGAGAGTAAAGAAGCACGAAGAACCTTCAACCAAACTGAGGGCAGACTCCAGTACTGGCATCGGTCATTGTATCGGCTCCGTGCACTCGTTGACGGCTCGGGTGTCCACGGTCATACGATATATCACCGGATCAAGTTTGGCGACAACTCTTGGGGGCGATGCCCAACGACTTCAAGGGTTTATGTAGGCAAGCCCGCTATCAAGCAGTTTCTGCCCATGTTGGTCCAGGTATTCCATATGAGCTGACGGGTAACGGCGGGCATTGATCCGAACTGGCGTTGCTCCGAGTCGAACGTGCGCTCGCAATGGCTCCACTCGTACCGGTGGATCATTTCCGAAGGCGATGCGAAATACATCGCGGTATTCTAGTAGAAGAGCTTCCAGGCGAGCAATGGCAGACCGGCTGCGGTCGCTTCAGCTTCTCGTTCCGCCAGTATTCCCATCACCGGCTGCGCTGCATTGGCTGTTGCCGCCTCGGGGGTCACAGCTCGCCAATCCTCGTCTGTGTCCTGCAGGAAGCGGACGCCAGGGGGTAGTCCTGGGCCGACCTCGAGAGGTCTCCCATGCTGCGTGTCACGCGCCTGTGCCAGAATGGCATCGACCGAATACCCCAGCCTCTCCATGCCTGGACAAGACAACACCAGTGACATTTTCTCTGCTTCTTGCTCAAAAATCCACGCTGGAGTCCGGCGCAAAAGGAGTGGCCCCGCACTCGTTCGGATCTGGATAGTGTCCAGGCGCACCAGCTGGGTCACTTCAAAAAGGCAACCGTCGAATGTAGAGAGCTGGTGGTGTGTTGATTCTTCGATGCAAACAGTGATGCCTTCTTCCTGGAGTCGTTTGACTAGTCCACGATTCACCACGTTGACATCAGCACTCGAGTCAAGCAGCACATGCTCCAGGTCTATTGCATTTTCAATGCGGGCCACACAGACACTACTTGCTTCGAGCGGTAATTCGGCAAGCTGAAGTGCCTTAACTGGATGAAGGGAGCGGGTGAAGAGGTTGGACGCTGTCTTGTTGGTATTCCGGCTCTCTTCTCACGCCATTCACGGAGAAGGGATTCCACCTCGCCAGGAGCAGCTTGCAGACAGTCTTTAACGCAATGAGTCTCACTGCCGCACTTGAGACAGGAGCGCTTGCGTCCCGTAGTCTGGCCATCTCGTTC
Organism: Phytophthora europaea; assembly: GCA_030463285.1. Lineage (NCBI taxonomy): Eukaryota > Oomycota > Peronosporomycetes > Peronosporales > Peronosporaceae > Phytophthora > Phytophthora europaea. The sequence goes on from JAHQIV010000509.1 coordinate 8,511, forward strand.
TGGCCTCTGCTTAGTCGTGGGTAAGTTCGTCACCGACTTCTTCCCACTGTGTCGCTGGTTCCCATTGGGCTGTGAAGGTGTGTTCGCTGGTGCCTTCCACCGCAGATATTCCTTGCAGCTCGTCCGTAGCCACGTGATGAAGGCGATGACGGTTTTGAGCAGCGGTTTGTTCGGCTCATGCGCCATCTCGTTCTTCACCGTCCGCTTGAAAGGCTCGGGGCTAAGGCCTCTATAAGATAGTCTACAACCTTTTTGAGCTCGCCCTCCACCATCCACTCCATGTTCTCAAGCTCGAGAATCGCGACTTTCGAAACTCAGGAGTCTGCGTCCGCCAAGGCGACATCAATGCGGAGCTGTTCTTCACTAGTGTTTTGACCTTGTCGGAGCTCAGCTCACCAGTGATCCGCCCTTCCCAGAAGTAATCAATGTAATCAGTCTCCGGAATGGTATCGAGTGGTTTGCAGATATCAAACATGGCAATCAGGCGGCGCCGCTCGTCTTCCACACACGCACCGACTGGCACCCGGAACGGCCGAAAAAAAGCCGTCTCGAGGGTCGTGAGTTGACGGCAGTAAGCTTCATACTTCTTCATGAAGATCTGCTTCTCCTGCGACGTTGAGCCTCGGAAGGTTGGCGGGGTAGGCAGCGTTGGCATGTTCTGAACGCTCTTGCTTCGTGGAGGCTCCGGTGGCTTGCTCATTTTGTCCTCCGTCGCCTCGCCGCTCACGTCCTCCATATCCACATCTGCGTCACCCTCGTAATCCCGACGGGGCAGAGCAAATGGGCCGCCAGCTTCGTTGCTGCGAGATCCAGAGCGACGACAGCGATCGCCTTGGTCAGACGGTGAGTTAGTCGTGCTCGCTGCCGCCGTGGGTTCAGTTTGAGGAGACGTCGTGTCTTCAGCTCCGAGCGTTTCCTCCGTTGTCTCGTCGGGCTGGGGCCTCCTGTTCGCCGATGGTAAATCCCATTATGGCGCTCGTGGAGGCGACTGTAGTGCCGACTTGCACAGTCGATCACGAGTGTCGATCCTCCGACGTCGACTTGCACAGTCGGTTCGGGGTGTCGGTTTTCGAGCCGACGTCGGCTCGCACAGTCGGTTAGGAGTGTCGGGCTTCGCGGCCGATGGTTTGCACAGCAGGTTGCTTTCACAGCAGTCGTTCTCGGCAATTAGTACACAGTACTAAAGCTAGCTTTGATCTGCGCCCCGGCGTTCGCGGCCGGAGATCCGAGTCGTACGAAGTAAATTGCAAAGTGGGAGATAGATTGATCAAAGAAATTGCTACCCTGCGCTCACTAGCCCGTCAGCGTCTCCTACACGGCCACACTCCTCGGCTACATGAGAGCTTACACAGTTCGCATTGGAGGCAGGGCTGGGATGCCACACCTGAGATTCCAGGACTGAGATTCCTGAGCTGAGATCCTCCAGATGCACATCATCTGGGGGACAATCACTGGCAGCTGCCAGAGCATGAGGACGTTCAATGTGCTTCTCATTCGATGGTGCGTGGACCCCGAACAGGGAGCCATCTCCCACGCGCAGTCCTGCACTTGGTACCATGCGAGCGCAGATCACTACTGGCTGGAAGAAGCCACTCCAGTAGCTTAGTACATTCAAATTTGTGTACTCTGGTGCGTCGGTCTTCATTCCTCACTCCTCGCAGCAAAGTATCTCTATAAGACTCACCAAAACCTACAGGCTAAGCAATCGGCGTGGCCTCGGAGATCCAGTAGTTCTCTTCGCTCGCCGTGTACCATGTGCACGACAGCGCGTGTGTGAGCGTGCCGTGGTCTGGATGCACCCACCAGCGCAGCAAAAGGATGTTGAAAGTTCGCAGGAATTTGGGCGGCAACAGTCGAGCCAGCAGCAACAAGACCACGGACGGCGCCTGGTACACGTGCTTGCCGTAGAACAGGTAGCCCGTGAGCAGCAACGCCTCCACGCTCGTGCACCGCTTGTTCATGAACGTCACGTAGGCGAGATCGTCGCAGTCCATGAAGAGTTTCGTGAATTCCGAGCCGAGACAGTACTCTTCGAACGTTGTGAGCGTTGTGGCGAGCTGGTGATCCGAGGGGCCAACGCGCTTGCGCTTCCCACCGAGAATGGCGAACCGAGCACGGGGCAAGACGCCGACGCGAGGCATTTGGCCTCTTGCTACCTTCTCCAACGCAGTTTTCGGCGTATTTGGTCCTTCAAAACTCCTGTCGTGACTTCCCAAGCGAATGCGCGTTTGCGATGGACTCAAGTATTCCCACGGCTTGCTGTGGTTCTGTGCGACGTATGAGGCGGACAACGCGATGAGCCCTAGCAGAGTGGAGGCGATCACAGTCACGATCGCCAGATTGAGGTACATGACGATGCACGAGTCGTGTAGCCCGCAGTACTTGGCCCCTTCGACGGTCGTCTTACGCAGCAGTTTGCCATTCCAGTCGACGATCCACGGCAGGGACGTGAGGTACGAGGCATAGAGGATCGAGGCGACTCCCGTCGTAATGATCACCTGCATGATCTCCCACGTGAGTCGGAAGTGCCGATCGAGCTTCTGGACGCCGGAACGCGCCTTCAGCAGGTTCACGAACGAGTACGAGAAGGCGAAGAAGCTGAAGGTGAGATTCGCCAGTGATTCGACCGTCAGCGTGCCCGTGACGAGCCCCAAGTAGTACAAGTCCGAGTTGTGGGCCAAGTGATACGTGACTTGAGCGAGGTAAAACACCTGCATGCGGCCGTTCTGGCAGCGATACGCCCAGATCTGCGTCAGCAGCACCGAGCGCTTGTGGCTCATAATTTGGTACAAGCTGATCATCCCCATGAGCAACATTTGAAGCACTACCATCCCCGGTAGAACGCTCAACGCGACGGTATCCGCGTACCGATTACGGAAGACGCTGATCTTCATCAGCGCGCGGCCTGGAGTGCTGTCCGTTCCCGTCACCCACTCCCACAACGAGTTGTAGTTGTTGTGGATGCAGATACTACTCGGGCCTGTACTGCACACCGGAATGTCATCGGGAGCTTGCAGCATGAGACCGTAGTTTTGCCACCGCTTGGACAGAGTGCACGTGTCTTCCACGTAGATTCCTGTCGTGTTCACAGTCCGCACGCGGCAGCCGCTGTAGTAGGCTCGAAACAAAGACTGCGTGACGGTGTTGGCCGGATAAACCGTGGGGCTGGACGTCGCCACGACTCGAGAGACCGGCGGGATGCTGCTGGTGAAGCTGTAGGGGAACAACTTGAGAAGATCAGGCACGACAAGAACGGGGTCTTCGCCTCCAGTCGCGAGGGCGAGTTTCTCACCGACGACGCCTTCGTTCGGCACCTCGGGGCGACATTCGGTGAACTCTGGGAACACGTTGAAATCCGCTGCTGGGATGGACGAGTAGTCGAGGCCGTTCTTCACGGCCTGAAACTTAAAGAGACGGAGATGGCCCTCAACGGCCCATTTGGTGACGCATTGGGCTTTCAACTCGACTCCTCTCTTCGCTTCCATGACCTGCTGAGGCGCGACCGACAGCTGAAGAGTTTCAATGATCTCCACGATCTCTTCGGCCTCGCCAGTGATGATCGAGAGGGGGGACCCCCACTCGTCCACACCCCCGGAACAAATAGCACCACTCGCTTCGAGTCGTCCGGCCAGGGCGAGCGCTTCAGCCCCGAGAATGCTGTAGTCCCAAGACGTGGCAGTGTAGAGATCCTCGAACGTAGGCTTGCTCATGAGAGCTTGGTGATGAAATGTCGCCATTTGATGCAGAACCTTCTTGCACTCAACGTGACACGGCGTGCATCCGCCTGACATGACGAGATCCATCTCACTGAAGGCGAAGTAGCTGCCCTTGGCCTCGATCAGAAACGTCCCCGTCGTCAGGTAGTCCGTGAACACAAAGACAAACAACATCATGAGAGGCGCCACCACGATTCTCCCCCAGACAGCGAGGTAAGCACCAACAGAAGCGGGTCGGATCTGACGGTACCACCGCTCGGACTTCCTCCGTCGCTTTCGTTCTTGCTCATAATACGCCAAGGACCATGTCGAATCCGTGCGAACGCTACGGCTTCTTGTCCATGTTTTCGCCTTTGAAAAGGATTCTCGGAACAATGAACGCGTGCCAGTTTCAACGACAAAGGGGGAGCTATGAAGAAGAAGAAAATTCCATCGAGAAGCACGCTCAGTTCTAATCGCAGCCGCGGTAGGGCTCTGCCGATTTGATTCTCGTTGCCGCGACGTTGCAGTTGGAGAGCTCGTCAAATCTGTTGTCCTTTGTTCAGCTTTGGTGATGGTCGAAGTGGGGCTTTGGTACAGTGAATCCCGCACGGACACGCGTTTGAGTGGTAGCTCTTTTAAGGAGGAAGAACTCCTGAGGAACGGCGTCGGTCGCGACGAGACATCGACTTGGATGGTGGAGGCCAGAGTGGGGCTCTGGAAGAACGAATTGTGAGGTGGGTCCTCCGGGTACCGTACTTCTTCTTGTGCCCATGGTGACATTGACCACGACTTCGGGAGCTGGAGTGGAGGCGAGTACATGTCAAGAAGAAGAAGAGAATAAATAGCAACGAGACGCCGACTAAGGTGTATTCCATGTGACTGAGTTGCAAGTACCGATAAATATTCCTGAATAGCTCGCCAAGTTAGTACAAGGTCAACGAAGACGAAGCAAATATAGGGAAGGTATGAGGCCTCACCTCAGAAAAATACTCGCATTTGGACACAGCACTCAGCTCACCGACTAGCAAGACATGAGAGAGTCAGGTCATTCCGAGGCGGCGCCAACGACGGTGGCCACCACGCACCTTGAGACTGAGGAAAAGCCGCCGACATGGGCCACGACGTACTTTGAGCAGCGTAGAAGCCGCCGCGCCAAGTCGAATCGAGGCAGGAAACTCGGACTGCAAGCGATCGGCGCCGCTCTCGCAGTCACGGGGCGAATTGTCGTCGCTCCGCTGCTGGTTCTGGTCATCTTCACGACTACAAACTACATGAACGGCGCCACGTTCTTCATCGAGTCCAAGGACAGCTACTTCGCCTTCAACGAGCGAGACCTCGTCATGACGGGGGGCTGCACGGGCTGCCACATTCCGTGTCGACGGGCCCTGTTCCTCCTCAACACGTTCAGCCACGAGGCCCTCAAGAGCAAGCCCATGTTCGAAGACCTGTACACTGCAACGTCGTGGGACTACAGCGTGCTCAGTGCCGAAGCGCTGGTGTTGGGAGATGCCCTCGACACCAGCGGCGCGATCTGCACAGGAGGCGTGAACGAGTGGGGGTCCCCCAACACTGTCGTCACTACCTCAGCAGAAGAACTCGTGCAGGTCATCACCGTGTTGAACCTTTCAGTAGCGCCGCAGATGATCGCGGAGCTCGAGAAAGGGGTCGAGTTAAAGGCCGAGTGCACGACCAAGTGGGCCATCATTGCGCTGATTCACCTGTTCCAGTTCCAGACCGTCAAGGACAGCGCCGAGTACTCGTCCATCCCTGCTGCCGACTTCAACGTGTTCCCCGAGTACACCGAGTGTCGGCCGACTGTGTCGAACGAGAACATCGTCGGCTCCAAGCTCGCACTCGGCACAAATGGAGAAGACCTGCTCGCAGTAGTGCCTGATCTGCTCAAGCAGTTCCCGTACGGCTTCGACAGCAGCTTGCCGGTCGTGTCGCGCTCGATGCCAGCGCACAACACGTACCATCCAGCCAAAACAGTGCTTCAGTCGCTCTTCCGCGGCTACTACGCCGGCTGTCGCGTTCGCGAGGTCAACATCACGGGCGTGTACATTGAGGCCGCATGCACTACCGTCCAGCGCTGGGAGACGTATGGACTCATGATTCAGTCGCCCGACGACATCCCCGTGTGCAGCATAACGAACGTCTGCGTGCACAACTACTACAACTCGCTCTGGGAGTGGATCAGCGAGCTCGACTCCAGTGTCGAGGGGCGAGTCGCCGAGTACATCAACGTGTTCCGCAATCGGTACGCCGACACGGTCGTGCTGAGCGTCCTCCCGGGGATGGTCATGGTGCAAATGCTGGTCATGGGGGTCATCAGCTTGTACCAGGTCATGAGCCACAAGCGCTCGGTGCTGCTCACGCAGATCTGGGCGTATCGCTGCCAGAACGGCCGCATGCAGGTGGTTTATCTCGCCGAAGTGACCTACCACTTGATCTTCAGCTCGGACCTGTACTACCTGGGGCTCGCCACGGGCACCTTGACGGTGGAGGCGGTGGCCAACCTCACGTTCAGCTTCTTCATCTTCTCGTACACGTACATCAACCTGCTGAAAGCTCGCTCCGGGGAGCAGCAACTGGATCGCCACTTCCGTCTCACGTGGGAGACGATGCAAATTCTCATCACGCCGTGTATCGCCGCTCTGCTCATGTCAGTGAGGGAGACGTCGCTCTCGTTCGTCGTCGACTGGAACGGCGAACTGCTGCGCAAGACAACGGCGCGCGGGGCCAAGTACTGCAAACTCAACGACTCGTGCATCCTCATGAACGTGAACTTGGCCGTCGTGGTCCTGGCCATCTCGACGGCGCTGGGCCTGATCGCTTTCGCGGCTTCTTTCATCATCCAGAAGCGCAGTCAACACTGGGAGCACGTCCGGAGCTTCGCGTCCTCAGTCTCTCGTCGCACTTCCTCCTCTTACGCTGTTCGAGATGCCAGCAGACGGTCATCTCAAGGCCCCATCATAACGCTCGACAAGGAGCTGAAGGCCCCGCCAAAGGGGACGGTCAAGCCTGTGCAGGTGCTCACAACGTTCGAGCAGCACTGTCTCGGCTGTCCGTTCACGAAACTTTTCAAGGACTGCGACGACTTCGCGTACATGACGTTCGTGGGCAAGCGCTGCACGACCGTCGAGGCGCTACTGCTCACCGGTTATCTCTTCTACGGACAGCACGTGTACCAGGCTGGCTCGGTGGTGCTGCTGCTCATGGCTCGACTCATTCCGCGCAAGCTGCTGCGCACTTTCAACGTGCTGCTCATCCGCTGGCACATGGACCCGGAGGACGGCTCGCTCACCCACGCGCTGTCCTGCACTTGGTTCCATGCTAGCAACGAAAACTACAAACTGTCGGAAGCCACGCCAGTGTCGTGAGCACCAAGCAACAAAGTCTAGTGCACTAAAGGATCATTCTGGTACTCCCCCTAAGCTAGATAATATTGGTCAGGCTAGAGAAGTCTACTACCTAGTTGTAGATGGTAGTGTTCAGGCTACCGGCGTTGCTTCGGAGATCTTGTAGTTCTCTTCACTTGCTGCAAACCACGTGCAGGACAACGCGTGCGTTAGCGTGCCTTGGTCTGCGTCCATGTACCAGCGAATGAGTAGCACGTTGAAAGTGCGCAGCAGCTTGCGAGGAATGAGTCGGGCCAGGAGCAGCAGCACCACCGAGCCAGCCTGGTACACGTGCTGTCCGTAGAAGAGATAACCGGTGAGCAGCAGAGCCTCCACACTCGTGCACCGCTTGCCCATGTACTGCACGCAGGCGAAGTCGTCGCAGTCCTTGAACAACTTCGTGAATGGCGCGCCGAGACAATGCTCTTCGAATGTCGTGAGAGGCAGCGCTGGGTTTTCATCCACCGTCTCCATCTGGCTGCTGGTCATCTTGGTCAGACTCGCGGACTTGCTGCTGTGGATGATGTACTTGTTGGCCCCCTTGGCCCGGATCGCCACCTTCTTGGACGGAAGGTAGGAGGACCGACGGCCAGCAAGCTTCTTGCCATAGCGCTTCTGCACAAAGTAGGAGGCGGACAGCGCGGCCAGCCCCAGAGCGGTGGAGACCACCGCGACGACGACGGCCAGGTTGACGTGCATGAGGAAGCACGAGTCGTGCAGTCCGCAGTATTTCTTGCCGAGCGTTGTCGTCTTCCGCAGTAGCTGGCCGTTGTAGTCGACGATCCAGCTCAGAGACTGGGATCGGATCGAGTACAGCAACGCCGCCACACAAGTCGTGATGAGGATCTGCATCGTCTCCCACGTGAGGCGGAAGTAGCGGTCGAGCTGCTGCTCGCCCGAACGCGCCTTGGCCAGGTTGATGAACGAGTACGAGAAGATGAAGAAGCTGAACGTGAGGTTGGCCACCGACTCCACCGTGAGGGTGCCCGTGACGAGCCCCACGTGGTACAAGTCCGAGTTGTAGATCAAGTGGTAAGTGATCTGGGCCAGGTAGAACACCTGCATGCGGCCGTTCTGGCAGCGATACGCCCAGATCTGCGTCAACAGCACCGACTGCTTGTGGCTCATGATCTGGTACAAGCTGATGACCCCCATGAGCAGCATTTGCACCATGACCATCCCCGGGAGAACGCTCAACGCGACCGTGTCGGCGTATCGATTGCGGAACACGCTGATCTTCATGAGCGCGCGGCCTGGAGTGCTGTCCGTGCCTGTGACCCACTCCCAAAGCGAGTTGTAGTAGTTGTGGATGCACACGCTGTCACTACCCGTCGTACACGCTGGGATATCGTCGGGCGCTTGCAGCATGAGTCCGTAGTTCTGCCAGTGCTTGTTGATGGTACACGCGTCCTCGATGTAAACGCCCGTCGTGTTCACCGTGCGCACTCGACAGCCGCCGTAGTAGCCTCGGAACAGCGACTGGTTCACAGCCTTGACGTGGTAAATGGTCGGACTGGTAGTGGCGAGCGTCCTAGGAACCACAGGGAGACTGCTGTCGAAGCTGTACGGGAAAAGCTTGAGAATATCGGGCACGATAGACACCAAGTCTTCTCCAGCGGTGGCGAGCGCAAGCTTCTCTCCGATGATTCCTTCGTTGTTCACAGCAGGGCGGCAGTCGGCGTATTCGGGGTACACATTGAAGTCGGCAGCGGGTATGGAGGAGTAGTCGATGCTGTTCTTCACTGCCTGGAACCGGAAGAGCCTCAGATGGCCCTCAACGGCCCATTTCGTGATGCATTCGTCCTTGGTCTCGATCCCTTTCTTCGCCTCTGCTAACTCCAGCGGCGTCACCGACAGATTCAGCGTCTCAATGATCTCCACAACTTCCTCCGCCGTGCCAGTGATGATCGAGAGAGGGGACCCCCACTCGTCCACGCCTCCTGAACAAATCGCTCCACTCGCTTCGAGTCGATCTGCCAGTGCGAGCGCTTCGTTGCTGAGAATGCTGTAGTCCCAGGACGTGGCCGTGTAAAGGTCTTCGAACGTCGGCTTGCTCATGAGCGCCTCGTGGTCGAAAGTGTTCATCTGCAGCAAGACCCTTTTGCAGTACGTGTGGCACGGGGTGCAGCCACCCGACATGACCAGGTCCATTTGGCTGTAGGCGAAGTAGCTGTCCTTGTACTCGATGAGGAAGGTGCCGTCCGAGAGGTAGCCCGTGAGCCCAAACACCGACAGGAGCATCACCGGCATGAGCACAATGCGTCCGAACACTGCGATGCCTGCGCCGATTGCTGCCGGCCGCAGTTTGCTCGAGAGTTTCTGCTGGCTCTTGAGCTGCTTCTGCTGGTCGAAGTAGTGCGCCGACCACGTTGACATGGAGCGATCAGGCACCGACTTCGTTTGGACATTCGTCCAGCTCTTACTGAGCGATGCTCGGATGCGCCGCATCGAGTTAGCAGGCAGGAATCGAAGTCAACCAGAACTGGAAATGAGAATCGGAGACTTGCTGCTCGCCACTGGCAGCAGAGATGACACCACTATTTTCAGGCTGTTCCGTGTTGATAAATCGATTCGTCGGCAGCATCGCAGTGTTCAGATCGGGAACCTTTTGGCTGCTTTGAGTCGATAGTACTTGATGGTTTCTTGGCGCAAGCGGTTTTCTTCTTGAATGGCGCATGCCACCGAGCGCATCACTAGCAAATATAGCGAGCTGTTGGACAGCCGTTCCCTGATGCACGGCCACGAAAACCGGACACAAGTTTATCCATCGAAAGGAATAATTCACTACTTGGTACAGCTTATGTGTGGAACGGGGTCTGCATCGAGAAGTTCGATCTGCTCCGGGTTATGGTTCCTACTGGCGACAAGCACCTCGCCCCAGTCGTCACCGACGTGGTGCGTCACGTTGCGCTCCGCAGTTTGGCACAGTACGCGTTCATCTTGGCCGCGATCGCATAATCTTCCTCTTCCCACAGCGAGTCCTCCTGGTGCAAGTTGTTCAGACAAGGGATAGCACGCAGCTCCTCGATCATGCTCACGTTGTACGTTACTGGGGCCGACTTACTCGTTGTCACTCGAATTGAGTTCCAGAGCATGAGTCGAGGCCGTCCCAGAAGTAATTTCATGCCGCGACCAAACTCCATTCATCCGCTAAATGCCGTGACAATTTGCTGGCCTTTGCGTTTGCAACGCACGCTGTCCCGACCGGGTAATTTCATCATGTCGACGACACAGGTGCCTGGCGCAACTTGTGAACCGCTCGCTACCGCTATCGTTGCAGCTGCCGCCGCTCGCCCTCCTTCTGCTTGGCACTTTTGGGCCTTCCGATCTGCAATATACAGCTTCCGAAGCTGCGCCTTGACTGCAGATTTCCCTGTTCCATCGCGGCTAGTGCTTCTGCTCATGGAGAGCGCTCCTCCTGCTGCTGGCCGGCGCTCTATCCAGCGATAATTAGGCGCTGTGTCCATTCCCCGGTTCTTCCATCGCAGCTTAGCAGCTTGTACCTCAGCTACACGCCGTTGCTGCTCGAGCGTTTGAAAGTCTGGCTGCGAGGTCGGTGGCGGTCGATACGCCACCAGCGGCGGACTGGAGCGTCGAGGCTGCTTGGTGTCCTGCCGTAAACCACTTGCAGGTGCCTCCACTGGTTCATCTCGCGGCTTCCTGCACTCACAAGGCTGGAAGCGACAGCAAACTCCGCTGCGAAGTCCAAGAGCTCCTCCACCTCCAGCGTTTGGCTTGGTGAGACTGTCAGCTTTCGACGCAACGTACGCGCCCGGGCCAGGGCCCGAAGAAGACTTGGCCAGCCAGTAGCGCGAGCTCTTCGTCGGATGGCGGCCCGAGCCGAAGCTGCAGCCTCTTGGTGCTTCAGATGACGTTGATGCCGATGGAACTTCGTCGGGTTCGTTTCGAAGCAACGCGTCGATCTGCTGGAGGTTCCTGGCCGTCTCGCGCCGCTGCTGCAGACCTTCAAGCGCTGTCGGTAGCACTCCGTCCAGACGCTGGCCGCGCATCGCTCCAGCACCTTGAAAACTGCCAGCAGAGAAACGGACGATAACAAGTTCATATATTGAGCCTTAGCGGCTTAGCGGAGACCGTGGAGCTGGACCTACCTTCCTCCGGGCCCTTACACTGCATAGGCCGGCAGCGTACTGACCGGGCCGCAGCTCTTGGCCCGGTCGATCTTGAGGTGTCGGCGCATCTGTCGGATGGCGCGCGACGTCTCCTGCCACGCCGCCG
>JAHQIV010000510.1:0-19840 GCA_030463285.1 Phytophthora europaea
CGCTGCTGCTGGTGGAGCTGCTGCTGTAGACGGCCGTAGAGCGCACGGAACGGCACAGCGGCTGCGCGCGGAGCAGCGGGGACAGCGAGCGGCGCAGCATGTAGGAGGAGGAAGGTGAAGTGACGACTGAACTGCGGCGCACTTTGGATCCAGGTGGTGAGACCCGATTGGCGCAAAATGGTGGTGCCGCAGAGGACCGCGGAAGAGTGACGGGAGGACCGCGAGAAAGTGACTATAAACTGACCAATCAGAGCGCGACGAACGGTGCGGCTTCAACCTAACAAATTGCAACTCACAGTGTGGGCAAGCACGAAAGCCACGCACGCAAAGGGTTTGTGCTTCGCGCACGGCGGCTGGTACACGTGCACGGTTGCTGGCTGTACTAGACACGTACACTCGAGAGACAAGTGATTTAAGCATGACCGATTCAGGCGTCTAATGCAAGTTCATGGCAAAGCCAAAAAATGCGCTGGAGTCGCTGAGGTATTGAGGCATCACGATTCCCATAAACGCTGCACCTTCACCGATAAGTTATCGGCGATAACAAACTCGTTGCTCGTTGAAGCTGAGGCCGATAAATGCGGAATCGGCAACTTCAACTGAGCACCAACTTACCTCGAATGAGTGGCTCTTGCGCCACCCAACCACAATACGATCAAGAACTATTTCGAGTTCATATTCGATTCAAGTTATTAATACAAACTCTGGCGCACCTGCAGTGCACCTAATGTTAGTATTAATACATGAGCAAATGTGCTCGCAAGATGTAAGGCAAATGAAGCATCTCTATTCACTCGTGTGGGGATTGTGGTCACGGGCAATATAGCTCGCCTCCTGATCTTGAGCACCCAGCTTCGCCCGTCCCGCTATGGGAGCTCTGAGTTTGTGCAAGATGCCGGCTCTGCGCAATGTGTAAAATCTAGCAAGGCGGAACATCGACGACGTGAGGCAGTTGTGCTGTGTCATTATGGCTCTGTACGCGTTGCGGCGTCAAACGGGAGACTGAACGGCCTCGTAGACTGGTGACTTCACGACATCCATGGGCAAGCCTCCCACCACAGGAGACAAGACCACCGCGTCGCACTTGTTGTCTACAACCGAATCGCAGGCTTCGATGCGTCCGCTGTGTCGGAACTTGACGCACAGCGCCACTTGGATGGTACTCAGCACCACGCCCATGGCATTGGGGGTGAGCACGAACATGTCGTTGGCGAGGATGCCGTAGAGCACCCATAGCGACCCATTCACGAGGTTCACGCAGCACATCATGGCTGGAAGAGAGGCGGCCGACTTGGTCTGCAGCACGAGCTTCATCGTCCGGAGCGGCGAAGCGTAGAGCGCGACGTTGATGACCACAGCGATGTACCCAACGATCTTCTCCTGGACATCGGACGAGAGGGGGATGACGTCCGTCTTGCAGAGCACCACAAAGAGCAGCACCAGCACCGCCCAGCCGCCGGCAATCGCCCCCATCTTGTGCAGTGCAGGTCGGTCTGAAGTCCACCGGTAGAAGACCAAAGCGAACACGAGCGATGTGAGTGCCCCGAAGGCGTTGATGGACATGACGGGGAAGTAGGTGCCGCTCAGGAAGCCATACATGGCCCACATGTAGCAGTTGACACCTAGCATCAACACGGGCAGCACGCGGACCTCGCCCGTGCACTGTTCTGTGTGGATCCGTCGGAAGTCCGGGAACGGCGAGAACAGCAGCACAATGGTCGTGACGGTCGCCGCGATGTTGGTGATGTCGAGCGCGAGCATCGTTGGGCGACGTCGCAGTCACAAGGCAAGAGTGGAAATGGTCGGGGATCTGCGATCACTGGAAGCGTGTGGACTATTACAGTACAGTGCGCACGAAACGGCATCGTGCGTATCGCGAGCAGACTGAAGCACTGGGGCGAGGGCCATTCGTTTAGAGCACATCTCACTGGCGACTTTCACTGTAGCTCCCGTTTACTTTGCTGGTCGCCGCACTGGATTCGCGCCGGTCGTGGTCGACTTCACCTTATCGCTCCACGTCGGTGCCAGCTCGCTTCCCGACTATCCCTTCGTGGCCGCTGTAGTGCCCAGACATCAGCCGTATGTGTACTGGGCTGAGGCTGACGCGAGCAACGCATCTCCGGGGCCCACAAGCAATTTGGCTCGGAGCAAACTTTGGGCAAACTTTGGTGCGTGTGTGACGTAGGCGTTGGGGACGTTCTCAAGGCAGATGAGGACAGTCGCACCGGTTGAGTGTGCGGCGCTCAACTATATCGCTTGAAGTTGTTGGGACGACAACGCGAAGCGTGTGTACGAGCAGGGCCCGGCGCGCTTGACTTCAATCGCAACAGGTTACGTCTTAGTCATGTTTGCACGTGTGTGAAGGGCCTCCACTGGAGGCAGCGTCAGCTTCCTGGAAGCTGCAAATTTGATGCAGATGATGAAGTTGAAGCTCGCTGCTGATGTCGGAAGTCTATTCTACGTCGGCATGTTATGTTCATACCAAGCTCAACGTCATTCAAAGCTGTTGATGAATATGTAGCTGAGCAGTGCAACTAGCAGAGGGAGCGAGCGCGATGAGTGCGGCACGGAAAGCGGTGCACGTTCAGGAGTAACTTGCGACGCACCGCCGCAATCTGGTAAGCTGTTGAAGTTGACAGTGAGTGCTTACGATCATCGAGATGCTTTTCCTGGGCATACCTGGAAAGTTTTACCCCTCTAAAACCGTATGTCGAAGTCTAAGGTCGTGTTCGCGCGAAGTGAAGTTTTTGGTCAAACTCACTTCTCTGGCCTTTTCTGAGAAGCAACCAATTTCCCACAAAGAATCAAAAACGATACTTCGCTGTTTTCGTGTTCGCAGTAAGAAAACTGGTTTCGCGGCAACTCACGAAGATCTCGCCCCTGCAAAACCGGTTCTTTGACGCCATCCACGCGTCCGAGAATTGACCACTCTTTTGAGACGATTTCCGGATGGATGTCGGACGCACAATGCCAGCCGTTATGACTGACCAGCGGGAAGTATTAGCTGGAGCGCTACACTAGATACGGGCGGCTGCTACTTGCGGCTTTCAAGAAGTTAGCGGCCCGCTAAGATACAGCGAGCCGTTTTCCCTAGAGATATTGTCAAGTATGGAGCAACGGCCGTTGGGTGTTGTCGTGTGGCTGCTCTACTTGTCGCTGGTTGAATTAGGCCATTTCTGAGTGCTAGCTTACTTGACTTTTGAATTGCATCGTGTAGCCCATATCTAACGGACTCTGTGCTTGGGCGCAGAGTTCCCGCAATCCCAAATTCGCTGAAGTGGGCGAGAGCTGCGTTCGTGGTTATCTCTCTGCGCTCTACGCAACAGGTTTTGAGCCCAAACGCCTGGTGCTCCTGGAGCTAACCCTCTGGGTTGACAGCGCCTCCGGCAAAGCGTCAACGTCTCACAAATGCGCATGGAAGTGGACGATCTAGTGTTGTGGTGGAGCAGTCTCCGGTTAGTGCGGGGGGATCTGTGACTGAACCGTCGAGCTCGACTCCAGCGCGAGTGCCCTTGGCGGACGCTCAGCTGTCGCCGTTTGGTGAACCACAGGAAGAGGTCGAATGTTTGGAGCATGACCAGCTCCATGAAGAGAATGGTGATCCTGAAGAAGCTGTAAGTGTGCCTAACCGCCGCTCAACGCCTCTGAGGGAGTTGCCGGATTCTTTCCAGGCGCAAGTTGTGAATGACGAAGATGCAGAGGAGGAGGTTGCCGATGTGATTGCTTCCGGTGATTCGGTGAGAAGCTGCTTAAGTTCAGTGGGAGATAATTTATTGGGCAATGGAAGTGGTGAGGACGATGATGAAGACAATGGATTGGGTGCATCATTTCGCCGCTCAACACGCATTCGCCACCCCAATGTGCGGCTTGCTGACAATGAAATTGAACCCCCCGCGAGCTTAGTGATCCAAGCGGTGAACGCCATCTTGGAACCGACTTCGGTGGAGGCTGCTTTGGAGGCTCCCGATGCAGAGAAGTGGGTCGAGGCGCTGAACACTGAGTTTGCTGAGTTGCTGCGCAACAACACCTGGGAGCTGATGGAAAGACCAGCAGATGCAAAAGTTTTAACAAGCAAGTGGGTGTTTTTTCGGAAACGTAATGCGAGAGGAGAAGTTGAACGACACCGCGCTCGAATTACGATTAAGGGGTGCCAACAGAAGCATGGTTTGAATTTTTGGGAAACGTACGCCCCCTGTTGTGTGTGCTGAGGGCGTGAAGGTAGTTCTACTGCTGGCGCTACATTATGGATTAGATTGCCGTCACATTGACTTCGTGACTGCGTTTCTCAACGGCCCGATCGATTGTGAGATCTACATGAAGCAACCCGAGTTCTTTGACGACGGAACTGGGCGCGTATGCAGATTGCTGCGGAGCCTGTATGGCTTAAAACAAGCTCCGCGCATCTGGTACAAGACGCTAGACAAATACTTGCGACAGTGTGACTTTCAGCGCTCGAAGATGGACGGTGGCATCTACTTTCGGTGGGTGGATGAAAGTCCGATCTTCTTGACTCTCTACGTTGATGACATTGTGATCACGGCGACGACCGAAAACATCAAGCTTGTGATGGACGAGCTTAGCAGAAAGTTTAAGATTAATGATCTTGAAAATGTGAGTCACCTGTTGTCAATGGAGATCCGGTATGTCCCTAGCATGATGCTGTCAATTTCGCAGCGTGGGTATGTGTCTCAGCTGCTGGAGAGATTTAAGATGGCTAAGTGCAAAGCGGTATCGACGCCGCAGGTCAAGGGCAACTTCCCGCTTCCGGGTAACCCAGTCAAAGAGCCTGTGTGTGTGTGAATATCGACCCGGATGTAGACTATCAAAGCATTGTGTTCGCTGCAGTATCTGGTCAGCTGTTCTCGACCCGATATTGCCAATGCTGTGCGAACCTTGGGCAAGTTCTTGACGTGCTACACGAAAGAGCACTTTGTGCTGGCTAAACGAATTCTTCGCTACCTGCAGGGTACGTGGGAATTCGGACTCGTGTGGTACAAGCCCGAGTCTCCAGCGATGCAGTTAGTAGCTTACGCGGATGCTGATCTCGGCAACGAAAAACAGGATTGCCGTTCTATTACTGGTTATGTGATGCAGCTAAACGGTTGCACGATCGCCTACAAGAGCAGAAAACAGTCGATCGTGACTGATGACACATGCAGTGCGGAGTTTGTTGCAGCCAGTGAGTGCTCCAATCTTATAATGTGGACGCACAACTTGTTCGTTGAGTTGAAGATTCAACGGACAAAGAAGACGGTTCTCTTTGAAGACAACCAGGCAGCAATCCATGTGATCGAGGAGGTTAGCAGTGGATACAAGGTCAGAAGTGTGGATTTGAAGTTTCACAAGATCAAGGACTTTGTGGAGCGTGGCGTGTTCGCAATTGAATACTGTCCGAGTGAACATAATGTTGCGGACATCTTCCCGAAGCCGCTCGGCCCGCAACAGTTCACGAAGCTGCGCGGGCGCCTTAATGTATCCCCTGTGCCGGAAAACAAGTAGTTGCACACGGCGTGCAAGTGGTGCAAGCAAACGCAGCAACACGAAGTGGGAGTGTCAAGTATGGAGCAACGGCCGTTGGGTGTTGTCGTGTGGCTGCTCTACTTGTCGCTGGTTGAACTAGGCCATTTCTGTGTGCTAGCTTACTTGACTTTTGAATTGCATCGTGTAGCCCATATCTAACGGACTCTGTGCTTGGGCGCAGAGCTCCCGCAATCCCAAATTCGCTGGCGTTCGTGGTTATCTCTCTGCGCTCTACGCAACAGATATAGTGCTAGATGACATGTAAGCTTAGCACTACTTTCCAACACGAACACAGGTAAGACTCGCAGTCGTTTTCGGGTCAAAACGTTATTATCTCCCCTAAAACGATGTTTTGAGGGCATCGCGAACACGACCTAAGAAGCCAGACGATGATACTTTCTTGACAGGCCACGCAAAATCTTTTATATTTTATGACGGTTGTGGATTAAAATCTCGTGTGAAAAGGCTGAAGTTCTTGTGAGGGCCTCAAAACGGCTGACTTCCGTGTGTTTCGTACCGACACGGATGACTTCCTTAGTGTTTTTTGCGTGTTTAAATCACATGTATAGTCGGGGGGTAGTGAAGGTGTATAGTTATGTATGCTGAGACCTTGAATGTGAGCTCCTCGTTTGCACCGCCAATTTCGCTTCGCTCATGGTGGGCAAGGCGTCGGTAAAAATATATAAACTCCTAGTTAGGGCATCTACTCCGGCCCACGCGCCGACCATTGCAGACCTCCGCTTCGCTACGGTTGCAAATGGTCTCTCTGAGGCCTCACTTTATAGCAGTGGGTGTATACATGACCAATACGGATAACTGGCTATGCGGTGTTTGTTTACCCTTTTCCCCATTCTGTCCCTGACGTCCTTGATACTTCAAGTAAATGTATACACGCTATGTTCATCCTTGTGTTGCGCCGCACGAGGAGGTCATCCGTTTTTTTTTACATACACGGTGGTCATCCCTTTCACACTATTAATAATAGCTTTTAATCTTTTCTCCTGCGGGATACCCTCATGTGCTGTATGAAATTATACCCTGAGCCGAACCTGAAAGCTATTTCTCGTACGGGTAGAGTGCGTCAAGCAAGAACATCGGAAAGCTTAAATCTTGTCCTGCTGGGCGCTCGAAGCACATAACCCGGTCCGCAAGTGTCGGATCGGCCATCGGTGTGGCACAAAAAGGAGTACCGTAGGCCCATACGACTTTCGTATTGGTCTTCACCCATTCTGGCATGTGTGTGAGCGACGTGTGCTGCACATTCATCGACATGATGAGCGCAGTTGGCTCCATGAGGGTGGCTGGTAATTCTTTGAGAGGGTTGGCGGTTAGTTCCAGCTCTTGTATGAGCGCTCCGGCAGGCAACATGACCAGAGCCGGAATTGTTTCGATCTGATTCCCCACAAATGACAGCACGTGCGCCGGCGACAAGAACATTTGGGACGGGATATCTGCCAACTCGCCGTAGTCGAAAGATACCCCAACAAGAGGGTGCCACCGCAGGTACAGATCATTGGGAATAGTCTTGAGGTTGGAGTGTGAGAATTGTACACCCATGACTGTCGCTGGCAAAGGTTGCAAAACACCTTGAGGCACTTCGGCCATTTGCAACCTCGCCAGAGCCACCGATAGTAAGCGCGTATGAGCACTGGCGGAGATGGAACTCTTGGCGTCCCAGCGCACAATGGTCGAATTGTAAATATGAAGCGTCATCAAACTCTCAAGACTTTGAAAACTAGGAGGCATCTCGAGTCCAGGGCAGTGGACAATCGAGAGTGTGGCGAGTACAACGGGATCCAGTTTGTCGAAAGACGTCTGGTCTGGCGTCGTGGTGTTTTGAGCATGACAATCGTAAACCAAACTTGCGCACGGCACTTTGCCATTTGAAAACCAGGGTCTTGTCATAGCCCGGCAGCCGAGCACCTCGTATGTCGCTGCATGTTGGACCGCTAGAAGATGAAGGAGAAGAACAATTACCCCCCACAGAACAAATAATGCGACTGTTATCGCATGTTTCCACCTCAGAAGAGCGCGCAAGGTTTTCGACTGATTCGGGATCTGGGAGTTCGCGGTGGACGTGTGTGTGTCAGTATCGGTTGGTTTGCCAATGTTTGAGCTGCTCGCTTTGGGATTCACAGTCATTGCCTGCATGTTCGGCCCTCTAGCGTCAGGGATCACCTTGACGTCACCACGCCCCAGCAACTCGCTCACAGTGACCAACGATAGCATTATACTGAGGTGCGGGAATTAGTTTCGTAGCGAAGTCGAGCATACCCGCGGCAAAGATTAATCGATTCTCGAGAACAATGGTGACAAGCGTCACGGGGTCGTAGCTGAAGTTTTGGTTCTTGAAAATTTTGTGCTGGAGGTCGAACCCTTGAATGTATGGGACGAAGATAAGCAACGGCACGATAGTCACCATGCCGAACCCGATCATTGTATCGTATATAAAGGTAAATACTCGCCCGAGTTGTGGTGACTTTCGGAGGAAAATCTGGATGCTTGCTGTCGTCCAGCAGTTCGTAACCAGCAGCGCAACCATGATGACGTTGAGCTCCAATCGGGGCAGCAAGTTGCTAGCTCGGTACGACTGGTAAGTCTGCGAGCTTGCTACAAGGAGCTCTTGGAGCGCATACACAGTCGAAAAGTGCGCACTCTCGACGCCGAAGAAGCCCTGACGAGAGAAAAATTTCTTCCACATTTGAGCAAGTAAACGAGCTACTCGTGACGCGAACCTTGGTTTCGGTTGACTAGCCGACTGTGAGCCTTTACCATCGTTCTTGTCCGCCCTGCTCAAGCGTTTCGATATTATCGGGTTCGACATCAAAGCCCGTATCACGGTTGTCTCCGACTGTAGTCTAAGTTGTCGGCCTCGGATCGACATCACGATGAGGTCGAGTACCCGAACGCCGTGCGTCGCCCCGACGATTCCGAACACGACACCGTAGAATCGGTAGTGCTCGGTTCCCTTGAGCGACCAGATCGAGGCGTAGAACGGCATGATGGACGTGGTGAGGAACCAGTACGTCATGGCCATGCAGATGAGGAAAGTGCCTAAAGCTGCGTGGAAGAACACGATGAAGACCCATGCCGCGGCGTACAATGCTGGTGAAAGCTCCAGCGTAAGGCTTGATTCACGTTGACGAGGAATCGCGCTCTTCTGAAGAACTGTCGTGGAGCTCATCTATACTTCACGAAAATAGTCTTACTTGTAGTACTTGGTGTTGGCGCTGGGCCGTAGATTCCCAATTGGACTGCCATTGTAAGGAAAAGGAGATCACGTCTCACCAACTCCGTTTAGATTGCAGCTCTAAATTCATTGCAGAGCACCGCCCAGGCTATTTTAACCCCAGTGAACCAAACCGTAGGACAAAAAAAGGATCCAAAGTTTGCGCTCTTTCGTAGCGGCAGATTAGCTATATGGGAGTTCTAACAGATATGGATAGAAAGCTCTTCCGTCAATGCTTGCGTTCGTCCACTTTTTTCATGTCTTCTATTGTCCTCTGGGACGTAATAGCCAAATCAAATGTGTCTCTTATAACATATCATAATGGATGTTTGTCCTACTGCTAGGACAAAAACCGTATCTGGCGTAGAGTGGGGGATTTAGCTATATTATAGCCAATAGTAGCTGGGTACGAGATGCTTTGTTATAACGGACACACCATAATGATTGCAACATTCCGCGATTATAAGTATTTTTGTCCTAGCGACCCTGACAAAATTAGTTGTGTGCGCCACATTTTGATCCTTTTTCGTAGGACAAAATCTAAGAATTGCACTAGAATTGTTCGGTGAATCCACTTTTTGGGACCAAACAATTCTCTGGATTTTATATCCAGAGTCCATCCCGGGCTAATACTCACATAATGCATATCTTCTGTAATCCGATGTTAGAGGTGCGTGAAATACAAACGTTACACCCCCGTTATATAATAACCTCTATCGTAAAGCTATTATTATAGTATGTTGACCCATCCGCTGGACATTAGGAAAATTACCCATGATATATAGTATCCAGTAAAAAGAAATAATCACTTTCACATTCAATATTATCTAACGGTGAAACCAAGTATCACCTTGATAAACTCGAGGGTTGGGCTGGTAGTGCTTTGTTTGTTTTGTGTTGAGAGGTTTCGACCACGTGTTCCGACTTTTTTGGATAAAATTGGAGAGAAATAGGAACCGCTTTGGGCAACGGTTTATGAGACAAGATGACAGCTAGTGACTATCTGTGGAATTTTATTTCTCGAATGCTCAGTCAGAGATTTGATTCGCCCACACACTTCCTGGACCACGCGCTGCAGCAGCCCCCACCCTCTTTGAAGCGCTACGCATCTACTCATCTACGATTCCATGTCATCTACCTTTCTACTAATCAGGCGCGCGAGTTTTGGCGCTGCAGCAGCCCCCACCCTCTTTGAAGCGCTACGCATCTACTCATCTACGATTCCATGTCATCTACCTTTCTACTAATCAGGCGCGCGAGTTTTGGCGCTGCAGCAGCCCCCACCCTCTTCAAGGGCTATACCTCGCTGCTGTGGCGTCAGAGCAAGCTGCTAAACCACACGACCGCTGCGCATCTACTAATCTACTCATCTACGATTCCATGCCATCTACCCTTATTAATCAGGCGTTGGGGCTAAGACCGAGAAGGGATTGGCCAACACATGTGCTACGAGATCTACACGGAGGGCGACAAGCCGGTTACGGACCCTGAGCATGCCTCCTCACTGTGGGTCGGCGCTGACTGCCGCGAATGCTCTCAGGCAATTTCGCGGCAATCAGCGCCGCCGCTAACAAGGCCGATGCAATGGCGAGCTCATGTGTGGATACCAGCGTTGGAAGTTAAGCTTTCAATGTAAGCATACTTGCAATCTGCAGGCTGCAAATATAAAGATGCAGCAAAGTGCTGCAATCTAACTGATGGCTAAACCCGTCTAAACCGATTATGGATATCATCTTTCGATCTCTCTTTTCCCCGTGTAATTTCATATGATTCTGTACAAAGCCGCTAGATGCCTGCAATAATAGTAAAATCTGCGATGTCTATGCGAAAAAAAAGTTTTATAAGGGCGTTGTACTTGATATTTGTATTGAAGCGATACCTACTTTTCTGTGGACCACGTTATTTCATTTGTCGAATTAATCCCTGTTGGGCTGTCCGTCCTAACGTGACCGTTAGCACTACCAGGATGATTTATCTACTCTACTTGGGCTCCACTCGGGCAACATTGTGGAAGGTGAACCAGTTCCTAAGAACGCCTCACCAGCCTCGGCCTCAAGGCCAAGGCCAACCCGTTAGTCAACAAAACCAGAGCAGCTTGAAGTCGTAGATTCGCTGCAGCTCTAAGTGATATCATCACCATACCAAAATCGGGTGGGTTATTCGCACTTCTTTTTTAAAACAGTAGCGTCAAGATCGCACACATCAATAGCTCGACCCACAACAAAATACCATATACATACGTTTGCAGGCCTCCTCGCCTTTGCACTCCATCGTCAAAATGCGCTGCTACGGACATGCTCCAGATATACTCTAGTGTGCAGACCAACCATCTCTACGGAGGTCGAAAGAAGGCAAGTTCACACGAGATATTCCCGCTAGATAATTGCAGTGTTGACAGCTCTCCAAAATAGTGGAAGCTATAGTAGTAGTATTATACTAGTACTATCGTACTGGTTTGTATTACAAATTTGTAATACCAATCCAAAGTATGAAAGTGTTTCGTGTGCAAGCACGATAAATATACTCGTAATATATATATATATATATTAGCGTCGTTTCATATTTATCTTTGACCACTTTTCTCAAACTATTCGATATAGTATTCATTTGCAGAATAAATTACCATCATCAGGAATTATTATTAGAATTAACCACGGCTAAACTGATATAGTAATATTCTATTAACGCCATGAAGACTAATTGCCAGCGGTTAGCATTATTACTATGTTAGTGAGTAACTAGCAAGTACTATCGACCGTGAGATCGGTGTAAAAAAATCTATAGTTGTGGCGCACCTCACCTTCGTTGTTACTGTAGCTTCTTTGATCGTCAAAGCTGCTTGTGCGACTTTCCACCGACGCGAGAGGAATGAATATCAAAAGTGTTCCACAGGCGCTTTCACGTCACGCCGCAGAAGCGTTCGGACAGAATTGATGAATCAGATATTACTATCATCCTTTTTGCCGGCCGCGGGCTGCCAAGCCAGACTAGCTAGATATACTGCAAGCCACTGCGTATTATCCATTCAAATCTGAGCTAATGCATGTACTTAAACATTAATATAATAATATTAGCCTAAGTCATCACCACCTTATCAGGCAAAACGCGAACTACTATCGATCTTTGACCATTATCATACCCCGGATCTGATCTGCGCGCGTACAGCTCACTTTTCATTGCACTTAAATCAACTAGGTTTTATCGTTTTCTGTGCACTCTGCCGGAGCACCGCTCCCGGTCGCCTATTAGTATTTTTTTGTAAATCCAGAGCTGTTCCGTGCGAAGTCGCGGCTTTGTTATAATTTAAGTAAGTATAATAGCAACGTGATTAAAATAGTATTAGTAGAATAACTGAACTTTGATTTTCAGAGGTATCTCGAATGACTGCCGCCGATGGGCATGTCGGATTGGCAGCTCTCTCGGACTGCTAGTGGTGACGACTGCCCATTCAAGGGCCCCATGCGTCAATTAACCATGAGGTACGTTGCGTTAGTTTCGATGAGTGAGCGGTGCTGACGCCTTGACTTCAAGCACTGGGTGAATTGCTGGGCACTGCTTCATGGCTCGGGATACGGACCCCTTGCTAAGTCCACGGGCTCAACTGCAGACCTTCCGAGACTCCGATCTCCCCAGTCGCGATGGTTGGCCACTCATCAATTTCCATCGAGCCGCGATGGTGCAGCACCTGATCGATCGCGTGTCCGTCGAGAGTCTCTCGAAGCTCAAGCCCGACGACGCCTCGACGCACCCGTCAGGCTATGGTGAGCTCAAGTCCCCCGTCGACCAGATCCAACTCGAAGACGGCAGCTTGCGCCCGGTCAACGGCTCCGTGTCGGCTTACAGCTGGGAGAATCTCGGCATGCTGACGCACATTGCAGCCGTCGGAACGGTCTACGGCACGGTCAGCGGCGTCATCTACTCCGTGCTCAACAACTACCTGCATATGTCGACGACGCTGGTTGCAACCGCCACTGCGCTGGTGACGTTCCCACGCGCGCTTCGTATCTTCACGGGGATGTTGACCGACACCTGCCCGATCTTCGGGTACCGCCGCCGGCCCTACATGATCATCGGTTGGTCGTTGTCGTTCGTCTCCTGTCTGCTGATGGCGGCGCTGCCACTGGGGGATCCCTACTACGGCGATTCGTCATTGTCTGACATCGCGTCAGTGGACATGACGCCCGAACAACTTGCTACGCTCAACACGGACGCCCCAGACCGCGGTATCAAGCTCATCATTCTCATGATGGTCGCGAATTTCGGTTCCGTCATGGCGTACAGCGGATTCAACGGCGCCTTGATGGACGCGTCGCAGCGCGAACCGGAGGCTATGCGTGGTACGCTCATCGGCGACGTCATTGTCATCCACTACGTGTTCATGGTCGTATCTGCCTTCATGACGGGGATTGGCCTTAACGGCGAAGACTACGGCGGCACCTTCTCGTGGACGATGGGCTTCAACGCGGTCATGTGGGTCTGTGCTGCGGCGTCGTTCCTCACAATTCCGTTCTCGTGGTACTGCATCCAAGAGGTGAAGAACGAGCGTGCCCAGATGCCAATTCTGCCCTTCCTCTATGACGTCTTCCAGCAGGAGGTGATCTACCGCTACTCTGCGTTCCGATTCTTCTTCAGCGTCTACTCTCAGATCACAGTGACCGCATCAAGCGTGATTCAAAGTGACTGGGCGAAGGTGGAGCCACTCAATTCGGGTATCGCCAGCATGATCACCGCCTTCTTAACGATAAGCGGCACCTATTTGATTAAGAAGCGTGGTCTTCAGTGGAATTGGCGCTACATCATCATCGTCTGCGAGGTTTCCGTCGTGTGTATCGACGCTATCCCGACATTACTGACAATCTGGGACGTCTACCGCAGCCAATGGTTCTGGCTTGGCGTCCCGCTTGTAGGCGAGGTGCCGTTTGCTGCAGCCGACTATGTGGCTCAGCTCTTGATCCTCGAGATCGGAAACCAGAAGGGCTTCGAAGCCACGCTTCTCGGTCTCGGGGTGACCACGGAGTCCGTCGGGACCCCGTTCGCGTCTGTCATTACCAAGACTGTGGACGGGTACTTTGACATCGAGCGTACTTTCATCGAGCAGGACAACCACTACGTGCGGTCGCAAGTCACGTACACGTACCTGATCGCGTACGCGTTTAACTTGCTGTCGATCGCCGCTGTGTTTTGGCTGCCTAAGCAGAAGGAAGAAGTTCACGAGATGCAGCGGCAAAACCGCAAGAGCAAGTTCTGGGGAATCGCCACCATGAGCTACCTCATCTTCTCTCTGGCGTGGACGCTCATGACCAACATCTTGAGTCTCTTTGACTCCACCAGTTGTCTCCGTATCGCCGGCGGCAGCGGGTGCTAACCCGTCGAATACCTTATAAATGTTGGTAAGCCTTCATTACGTCGTGTTTAAGCGGAAAAACAGTTTACAAAATGAAATGTGGTGTACCGAGACGTTCTGAAGTATACTTAAGAGAACTCGATTCCCACAGTGATGATTATATCGGCTCCAGAAGTGTGCGAGAGGCAACGGGCAAGTGGGAACTTATTCAGGACAACTAGGCAACGACAAAAGTAAAAGCCTAGGCTACCAGGACCGTGACCAAGCGAGCTTATTGCTGCCACGGAAGAATTCCTGACACAACAACCTGGATTATTGGGCATAATTGTGGATCACTACAACTTTTTTTAGCGAGTCGTGCAGGGACAACGGAATAATCTTTTGCCGCACTTGCTGGAGGAGTGAACGTGAGTATGATCACTCGATCATGGACAACAGTCGTGATACGACGCGTTATCCTAGTGTACGTTTAAATACTCTTGGTAAATTGATTAAGCTTGACTCAATGGCCGAGGACCGGCACATCTGATCGAAGCCACTGTGGGGAGAGATCATCATGTCGAAGAAAGTATTTGGGTTAAGGCCTCAAACGGCGAAGAGGATGTCAATTCCGTCGGAGACTGCGAAAACTGCCTTACTCGGATAGATTTTACTACCTAGACGGGAACCAAAGCACACGAGTGAGAATGATACAACAAAGTACGCAGGACAGCAGCTGGTGGCGATGAAAAGCGACAATTCACACGGTGTAGTTGGCGTGTCAAAACTTGCCGAAGATATGGCGACTGTGAACTATCGCTTCACAAATGGACAGGGCAGCCTCAATTGAAATGCTTTTCATGGTTTCGATATCTGGAGATCCCCCATAGCCCGGATTGCTAGCTTTGATATTCTCGTAGCCGTGGGTAAAATTAGTTGAAAGCTTAATAAAATTAGTAAGCGATGCTCTTCGTGGTCGCTGGGAAGCTGGGATATAGAGCTTCGTGAAGAGTCTTGTCACTGCAAGTGTAGCCTTCGTGAATACCAATACCCGTCGAGCCGATTCCAGAAGCATCGCCACCGTATGATAAAAGAAATCTACGAGGTGTGCACATGAATGAGATAAAATCGAGCGGCCTATCTGTTGAAACTTGTGCTGAGGGGTAAAAAGAAAGAGGAGAGATTCGCATCCCGGTTGTAGAGGTGCGTCCGGCGAATCGCTGCCAGCGATGCCCTCCCATAATCGCGACGAGTCGGCGGAAATGGCGACCGTTATCCGCTAGCGTCACCGAGAAATGAACCCTTCGGTAGTATCCACTTGACTGGCCCCAACTAAGTTTAGTGATGAGCGTTCCCTCCACTCACCCATTTACCGCTAGGATAACACCTTCATTCTTCCTCCGACATCGAAGAAAATTTGGGATGGTGTCTGCTGGTCAACGAGGGCGGCGTCGGCGCCTCTGTGGGCTGCTTCTGTGCCTCCTCTGCGTTGTCGTCGCTTCACAGGAGAGCGGTGCGTGCTTCACCGCTTGGACTTCTCTGCTCTGGGAGGCTGATGATAATACCATGAATGTACAGGATCTGGTTCTGGCGACACCAGTATCGCTTCAAGCCCGACGACTGAAACATTGACACCACCAACCACATCCCCCGCGACAACACCTCCGGCAACGACAAGTCCGGATTCAACATCTTCGTCACCAGAGACAACATCACCAGCTACAACAACACCAGCTACAACGCCACCATCGACGACCGAAACAACGACCCCGCCGGCGACGACCGAGACAGCGACAACACCTCCAGTGGCGACTGAAGCAGTGACAACACCGCCAGTGACGACTCCTCCTTCGACTACCGAAGCACCAGTGACGACACCTCCCGCAACGACACCTCCTGTGACTACCCAAGCACCAACGACGGAGCCAACCACTGTCACACCTACTGCAACACCAGAAGCAACAGAAGCCCCAGCGACCATATCGCCAACTTCGACAACCACATCACCAGATACAACAGCCCCCGTGACGATCACAACGACAGCTCCTATTGCAACGACTGCTGAGCCCTCTACTCCAACAGCGGCGCCTGTGGTGGACCACTACAACTCGTCTACGCTGCCTCCTGAGGTGGACTCGAGCCTGCTCAATGGTTCGGAGCTTGTCACTGTCGAGGTCACCGAGACGACACTGGGGGATGGCACCACCTCGTATAGCTACGTGATCATCACCAAGACTGGAGAGACAGTGAAAACCATTGTACTGAGCCCTACAACCAGCCCACCAACCGCCGGCGCCGACGACAGCACCAAGTCTGGGAGTTCCCTGTCGGATACCAACATCTCTGCCAGTTCTCTTGGCGTCGGAGCGATCGTCGGGATCATAGCGGGAGCGCTCGTGTTCATACTCGTGCTGTTTGCGTTCTTCATCTTTCAGCGACGACGCAGTAAGGATCGGCCAAGTGATGCTTCCTCGGATGACATCTTCGACCCGCCTGGTGTTGAGAAGCAGGTACGGCTACTCGAGCAGGGAGAAGCGCTGGCTGACACGGAGTACGCGGATGTGACCAGAACGACGGCCAACTCCCGTTCTTCCGGAGGATCGATGCCGGACGGCAGGCGGCACCGAGCCACGTTGTGGGAAGACCCTGTAATTCTGGCGTCGCGGATCCCAATCGACCGCATCGAGTTGGGAAATGTGATCGGTCACGGAGCTTTCGGTGAGGTCTATCGTGGGCGCTACCGAGAGCAAGACGTGGCTGTCAAAATGCTTCTGCCAGAGAAGCGCAAGGACATGATGCATATCCAGGCGTTCCTGTCCGAGGTGAGGATCATGGCAACCATGGAACATCCCAACATCGTGCTGTTCATAGGAGTAGCGTGGGAGTCGCTGAGCGACCTGTTTTGTGTGACCGAATTCATGACGGGTGGTGACCTGCGCACGCTGTTGAAAGACTTCCTTGCACATGACGTCCCACAAGGGATGGACGCTACCAAGATGCAGATCGCGTACGAAGTGGCGTTCGCTCTAACGTACCTGCACTCGCTGCAGCCGGCGATGCTGCACCGCGACCTGAAGTCACGAAACATTCTGCTGACAGGGTCTCTCCACGCCAAGATCACGGACTTTGGTGCCTCGCGTATTCGGTCGGATGCGACCATGACCTCAAATGTTGGGAGCGCACTGTGGATGGCGCCGGAAGTCATGGTGAGCGGGCGCTATGGCGAGAAGGCCGACGTGTTTTCGCTTGGAGTGGTGATTTCGGAGCTGGATACGCATGAGCTGCCGTACTCGCACGCCAAAGAGGACAACAACAGGGCCAGTGGTCGATCTCTTCCGGATGCTGCTGTGCTTCAGATGGTGTCGATGGGGAAGCTGCGTGTCCGCTGCTCGCGCTTCATGCACCCGGAAATGGTTCGTCTCGTTGAAAAATGCGTTAGTGTGAATCCGGTTGACCGCCCGACGGCCGCAGAGGTCGTCTACTACTTGGAGACGGCAATTAAGAGCCGACAATTCTGATTGTTGGTTGTGCATTGTTCGAGCATGCATCCATGGTCAAAATTATAAAGTATTTTTCAACCGTGACAAAAGTCTCCATAGTACAGCGCGGGCTGTTGACGGGTTTTGTTGCTTTACAACAAAATAACTTCGCTGATTTTTGTTGCATATTAACGATTGAACCAGACCACTAAACCAACGGCGTTGAAGCGCGAAAGTTATGCCGCGAAGAGAGAATGAGGGGCTGGAGTCTGTTGATGCTGGTACTTCCTCGCCTGACGCTGGTCAAAAACTCAAGACCCGAGGCAAGCGCCGTTGCACTCACGTCGATTGTACCAACCGTTCAGTGACCAAGGGCCTGTGCTTCCAACATGGCGGGGGTACGCCGTGCGTGTTTCCAGGTTGTGCAATGCGCGCTGTTCGCGACAGCAAGTGCTTCAAGCATGGAGGGCACAATCGGTGCACGATTCCTGGGTGCATCAAGGTGTCGGAGACTAAGGGGTTGTGCTTCGAACATGGAGGGCGCAAACCGTGCTCGCACCCGGGTTGTGTCAAATACCCTCATCTGAATGGCAAGTGCAAAGCGCATGGTGGGGTCAAGATGTGCTCGCATTCCGAGTGTGGCAAACGCGCTGTATCGAAGGCAGGTGCTTCGAGCACGGCGGGGGCAAAACGTGCTCCGAGTCTGGTTGTGAAAAAAATTCCTATCGTCTAGGGAAGTGTTCTACCCATGGAGAGAAATGCACGGAGCCTGGTTGTCCAAAGCGATCGTATCGGTTGGGTAAATGCTCTGAACACTGGGGAGGCAAGAAATGTATGGAGCTCGAATGCGATAAGCGGGCTCAAACAGGGAGCAGATGCTCTAAGCATGGAGGAGGGACGCGATGCTCTGTTTCGGAGTGTGAAAAGCATGCGATAACTAGAGGATTGTGCATCGGGCATGGCGGAGGTCGAGTGTGTTCTTGGCCAGAATGCTCAAAACGCCCTCTGAAGGGAGGGAAGTGCCTTCAACATGGTGGAGGGAAGAGATGCTCCCATGCAGGCTGCACGAACCAAGTGGTGACGCAAGGCAAGTGCCGGGCTCACAGCATAAGCTCGTAGTCTCGCTTCAGTGATTTTTTCTTCTTCTTTGTGCGCGCTATGGAATTCTCGGTTCTTTTCTGGGGGTGGAATGGCAATTTCAGTTGACGGTGGTGTGGTTCAGTCGTCGCTGGCGGCATCTGTCGTTTCTGGTGGTGGTGTCGAAGCCTCAGTTGTCGTGGGGGATGTTGTTGTTGTGCTTGCGGTTGCGCTGGGTGTGGCGGTTAACGTGGCGGTGGCGCTACTTGAACCGGAGCCTGCGTTGATCGAATAGGAGGAATACATTTTAACGCTGCTGAATAATCAAGCCTTGCTAAGCGATAAAGACTCTCACCGCTATCCTACGGCGAGAAACAGGCAGAAAAACAGTACATATCGACCCCACGCCTCGCGCTGCTGTCCCGCTCGGCAGCCTGCTGCCAACCATTCGCTCCTCGTTGCAGTTGCAGAAATGCGGGGGCATTTTCCCCGAGAGCCAAGTGCGAGTGGGTGAGGTGGAAGGGAAGCGGAAACACAAAACCAAGTTGGGGCCAGTGCGGATTCAAGTGGATACTTCTAGTATATCATAGCAGTTCGCTACGAACTTGCTCGGCTTACAACTTGGATCTCGCACCTTTTGGACGGGAGTCTGTACTTGCAGATGTCGCGTACCTCTCAGAGCCTGCTTGACTGCTAGGTAGGATAGAAGTCAAGGTCGAGGCGAGCGGCATCTCCCATGCATGGCACTAGCGTTCCGCGGTCGAGTGACGCCGCGTACTGTAGGCCCAGACATTGCGTAGTATTCTGAAGCAGCGTTTGACCTCGACATCACCAACCTCGCGATGACGGGGCGGATGCTGCTATCCACGTTTGCCGCGCACCGCCTCCCGGGTCTTCACTCTTGCAGGGACAGCCAGGAACGCTTCCGCCCGCTGCGCTGCAAGGCTGCAATTCCTGTCAAACAAACACATCAACTTCAACTTGCGTTGATCGATGCCGCCGTTGGCCTTTTTCTGGTCGTCCTGGCCCATGGGCTGGCGGGTCCAATTCTCCCATACAAAACGACCGTCACTTGCGACCCGCACTTGAACTTGTCCAAGCGATCCGATCGCCGTCACTTCCGATCGCGCTCCGTGGTCGTCACCTCCGTGTTGACATGCTCGTCTCCAGACAGCTCCGCTTGCTGCGCCAGCCGCTGCAGCTGCACGCGCG
>JAHQIV010000511.1:0-19819 GCA_030463285.1 Phytophthora europaea
GACACGGCCGGCGCGGACGCCAAGCTCTCGCGCGCCGTGACGCTCATGGAGCAAGCGCTCGCCATCGAGTACCCGACGCAGGAAGAGCGTGACGCCAGTCAGCGCCTCAACAACAAGATGAACCGCTACGTCAAGATGATCCGCAGCCAGCGCGAGAAGGGCGTGACCGGAGGAGCCACGGGACGCGGACACAACACCAAGTACAACATCCTCCCCATGGACAACCTTCCTTCCACGTACAACGTGATTGTCGAGCTGCTGAACAAGTGAGTTGCAGTGCGGTTTCATATCTGATGTAGGAAAAGACGAGCTGACGGCGTCTTGTTTCATTTTTATTCTTGTGTGTGAACAGCTCGTCGACAGCCGGTGATATCTTCGAGAGCATGAAGACCACATTTGGTTTCCAGGAGGCCAATGTGACCAACCAGAAGGAGCACGTGCTGCTCATGCTGACGAACTTCAAGCTTCAGGAGGAGGAGCCAAACCAAAACGGCGACGAGCATCACCAGCTCGACCACCAACAGGAGCTGGACATGGCCAACAAGGGTATCAAGCGCTTTCACGAACGGATCTTCGCAAACTACATCAAGTGGTGCAAGTACGTTTCGACCAAGCCCGCGTTCACGAGCGACCCGCTCGTGGATATTGTGGTTTTCTTCCTCATTTGGGGAGAGGCTGGTAACTTCCGCCAGACGCCCGAGTGTCTTTGTTTCTTGCTGCACACGTCCCTCCCCCAGGCTTCGTCCCGTGGTGGCAGCAAGAATCCCGGCGACTTCCTTGCCGAGGTCATTCGCCCGATGTACAACGAGGTCAAGAAGGATAACGACAAGAAGACGGCGCAGGGTGCCCGAGCTCCTCACGGGGAGATCCGTAACTACGACGACTTCAACGAGTTCTTTTGGAGCAAAAAGTGCTTGAAGTACAACCCGACGACCATTCACGAGGCATTTGGCGAAGTGGACAAGAAGGGTCGCCCGAAAGTCATCAAGAAGAGTTTCGTGGAGAAGCGTACGTGGTTTCGCGCACTGATGTCTTTCCGCCGTATCTTCTGCTTCAACTGTGCGCTGTTCATGGCTGTTCTCGGGTTTTCTCTTAACGTGGTCATGTACTGCCCGGACACACCTATTTTGTACGGCGCCGATCTGAGCAACGGAAACTCCCGTGGCTTCACCGTCTTCGGCAAGAATATGACGGCATCCGACTATACTGCCGTCGGATCTGGCGATGGATCTGGTGACAAATCTAGCGCGGGATCGGGGCCTACCTGTAACCACCAGATGTTGGCTACGTGCCTTGGTATGACCTACACGGAGGGTATTTTCGAAAGTATTCCTATTGATTTCAAGGCATTGCTGCAGCTTGTGCCGTTTACCGACTGTGTGGAAAAGTCTACGGGTCGCTGCGGGTGCTACTTGGACTTGATCGACAATTGCTTTACGGAAACTGGCCAGACTACTCACGTCACCCAAGACGAACTTACGTTCTCATCATCTAGTGAGTACGACCAGAGCATGTGTGTTGTGAACTGGCGCACTGCCGTTGAATCCATCATTAAGGATCCGGGTCCGGGTAAGTTGAACTGCGAAATCTGCCAATTGGACATCAAGGCGCTGATCACCAACGGTAAAATCGGTGATTTGATTGCTGGACTGATATCTGTTGGAGACGGCACCCCCCTTCCCGATGGTGACATCACCGACACGAAACGCACAGATATGGGTGCTCTTGCCATGTTTGGCGGAGTCGGATGTCTTGGTCTTGTGTGTGCATGCGAGTTCTTGAACAAGATATTCTCGCGCGTCGGGTCAGGTTACGTTGGACGATCACTACCAGTGCCTATCCGCGCATATTGCCGGTACACCTGCTTCTGGCTTTTGCTTTTTGCGTGCAAGCTAACGTTCGACTACCAGTACATGATGAAGGCTCTGGTGGAAACGACGTTGTTCATCTGGTACGCAAACGAAGACGAGTACCTGAAGTACTCGAACTTCATCCTCCAGATGACGTTCCACAACATTATCTACATCTTGTTCTTGTGGATCCCAGCGTTCTTCGTGTTCATGTACGACGCACAGATTTTCTACTCTGTTTTGTCTGTGATCTTCGGTTCGTTTGCGGGCTTTAACCTTCGGATCGGTGAACTGCGCTCTTTCCGCGTGCTTCGACTTTCGTTCAAGTCCATTCCTCGCATGTTCAACAAGAAAATTGTCCCGAACATTCAGGATGGCGCGGCCGATGGCAAGAAGAAGAAGAAAAAGAAGAAAAAGGGTGAGAAGGAAGATTCAACAATGCCCGTTCGTCACTTTGAGCGCGTATCAATGGCTGACGGAATCAAGCCTCTTACGGTGAAGGCTCAGATGTACTCGAACCTTCTGGATCAACATGGAGAAATGTACAATGAAGTAAAAACGCCCAATGACAAGGATGACGCAAGCTCCAGTGGCCGTCAGTCTCAATTGGGCTCTGTCACCGGTGTCTCGGGGGCTGACTTCGAGCGTACGATTCCTTTCGCAATGGCATGGAACCGGTGCCTTGGCAGTTTGCGTGAAGCTGATGTTATCAGCGACCGCGAACTCAACGTTCTCAGTTATTTGATCGATTCGAAGGACGCTGAGGACCGAAAGTTGTACCCGCCAGCTTTCCTGACCGCTGGCAAGTTGGATGAATCCCTTGATATCATTGTTGATTGCTCGACTGTGTACGAAAAGCTGAGCTCTGACAAGAAGAAGAAAGAGAAGACGCTGCAGAAGATTGAAAATACGATGCGCGAGCGTCTGACCAAGGACGATTTGCGCGTGGAGTCTATTCTTGGGTCATACAAGTTTACTTCCCAGGCTGTGCGCTTTTTGCTGGGTGATGAGCACAAGGATCTGAACGAATGCTTTGAGTTCATGGAAGAGATGGCTGCTCAACAGTCAGTTCTTAAGGGACTCAACTTGAAGAGTCTGCACGAGTGCCGTGCTGCATGCGCCGAACTGATGAAGGCATTGCTTGAGGTGCCCAAGACGACATCAGACAACAGTATCAAGTTCCAACGTGCGCTTTATCGCGTCATTGATTGCGTGGAGTCTGTGCTGAACTGCATGAAGAAAATTCTCGTGAAGCAGGAAAACCTAGTGCAGATCTTGACAGACACTCCGTTGAAGCAGAGCTCGTTCTTTTTCCCGGGCGATGCCCAGCAGTACGCTAACATGCAGCTGCAACGCCTGGTGAACTCTGAGGCAGCCTTGGATATTGTGTCCCGCGCTTACCAGCTGCTGACTGTGGATAACTTTGATGCGGAGCCGCGCTCGGACGAAGGACGGCGTCGCTTACGATTCTTTGCCAACTCGCTGTTTATGGACATGCCTGAGGCTAAACCAATTCGCAAGATTCGCTCGCTTACGGTCTCAACGCCGTACTACAACGAAATCGTGCTGTACTCGATCAAGGACTTGACGGCCCAAAACGACGATAGTATCAAGTTGATTTATTACCTGAAAACCATTTATCCGTTTGAGTGGGAAAACTTGCTTGAGAGGCTTCAGGCCAAGGATATGGAAGAGGCTTTAAAGAAATTCCCCGAGGAGGTCCAGCTGTGGGCGAGTTACCGTGGTCAGACGCTTGCACGTACTGTGCGCGGTATGATGTACAACGAAGACGCAATTCGCTTCCTGCACTGGTTGGAGATCTGTGAAAACGAGGTGATGCACCAGCCTGGTTGCCCGTGTAACAAGTGCAAGCGCCTGAATGAAATGGTTGCCCTCAAGTTCAACTACGTCTGCACATGCCAAATTTACGGTAAGCAGAAGGACGAACAGCGCCAGCAGGCAGCTGATCTAGAATATCTGCTCCGCAAGCACCCGAACCTGCGCGTTGCGTACGTGGACGGTCCCAAAAAGATGAAGGAGGGCCCTCCGAAGTTCTTCTCCGTCTTGGTGCGTGCTGACGGTGAAAACATTGCCGAGGTTTACCGTGTGGAGTTGCCGGGTAACCCTGTCATTGGTGAAGGTAAACCCGAGAACCAGAACCACGCCATTATTTTCTCGCGCGGTGAGCTGCTGCAGTGTATCGATATGAACCAAGACGGCTATCTTGAGGAAGCCTTGAAGATGCCGAACCTGCTGTCGACTAAGGACTCCGAAACTAAAAAGTGCCCGTTGACAATCATCGGCTTCCGTGAGCACGTGTTTACGGGCGGCGTGTCGAATCTGGCTAGCTTTATGTCGATCCAGGAACTTTCGTTCGTGTCGCTGGGTCAGCGTATGCTGGCGTTGAACCACGTGCGTCAGCACTATGGTCACCCCGATATTTTTGACAAGCTGTTTGCTATGGGATGTGGTGGCACCGCCAAGGCTTCCAAGGGTGTCAACCTTTCGGAAGATATTTTCGCTGGTTTCAACAGTACCCTTCGTGGTGGCCGCGTCTCACACGAGGAGTTTATCCAGGTAGGCAAGGGTCGTGATGTGGGTATGCAGCAGTTGACTCTATTCGAGGCGAAGCTGTCATCTGGTGCCGGTGAGTGTGTTATTTCGCGTGACGCTATGCGCATGGCCTCTCGTCTAGACTTCTTCCGTCTGCACTCGTGGTTCTACGGTAACTTGGGTTGGTACTTCACGCAGACGATGACGGTGGTGGGTGTGTACTTTTTCATCTACGGCAAGGTGTACATGGCTCTGAGTGGCATGGACAGCTACTTCCTTGAGAAGGGTGGACTGGGCATTGGTGGCACGCTTAACACATCGTGGGCGTTCCAGTTCGGTTTCCTGTTGGTGGTGCCTGTTGTCGCTGTGGTTGGTGTGGAGCAGGGTTTCCGTCACGGTGTTACATATTTGATTTGGAACATCTTGACGCTTGGCCCGCTGTTCTTCACGTTCCAGATGGGTACGCGTATGCACTACTTCGACCGCACGTTGATTCACGGTGGTGCCAAGTACCGCGCTACGGGTCGTGGTTTCACGATCAAGCACGAACGTTTTGCGGAGCTTTACCGATTCTACGCTTTCAGCCACTTTTACCGCGCCGTTGAGCTTGTGTTCCTGTTGATCCTGTTCCGTGCGTATGGCACGTTCTCGTGGTGCAACTGTTCCTGGACACAGGACGCTCAGTTCTACAACTACTACAAGCCTTCTGACAACGATTGGAACACTCGGTGTTACGCGAACTACTATCAAACGTGCGTAGAGCCGACGAACCAAAACTACGGTGTGATGTCGTACTCGCTGTGGATTATCGCGGCGACCTGGTTGTGGGCCCCGTTCTTCTTCAACCCGAGCGGCTTCGACTGGGACAAGCTAATTGAGGACTACAGCGACTGGCAGAACTGGCTGAAGACGACGAACGATTCTGCAGCAAGTTGGTCAGGCTGGTGGTCCAACGAAATGGAGTACCTGGAGCACTCGACCAGGGGCTCTCGCATCGTGTCGATGATCCGCAAGATGCGCTTCTTCTTTGTGGCATACGGTATGTACCTTCAGTTGGCGTACAAGACGTACTACGAGGACCAGGACCTTGAGATTGAGAAGGGATCCATGATCTCCTACGCGCTGTCTGGCCTCATGTTCATCTTGGTGCTGCTTCTGCTGTGTTGCGGCTACATCGCCAGCCGTGTCAAGAAGAAAATGACGTTCAAGCAGAAGAAGCTGCGTAAGATGAAGTTTGTGCTGTCTTGCTGCGGCCTCTTGGTGGCATGCGTCAGTCTGCTGGTCCTCTCGATCATAAACTTGATCGAGATTGCGGTGATCATTCTGATTGCCGCGTACTGGTTCCTGCAGCTCTGCATTTACCGCAACCAGACCAGCCACGTCGTGGTGCGCGGGATGGCGCGCTCGTACGATCGTTGGGTGGGCTGGATCATCTTCGGCCCGGTGCTCTTCATCGCCATGTTCCTGCCCTTCCTGGCGTCCTTCCAGCAGCGCGTTATGTTCAACAACGCGTTCACATCTGGCCTCGAGGTGTCGAAGCTCTTTGCGAACGAGGCGGCATCGTCTACGAGCAAGATCGTCAAGGTCAAGCGCGTGGCCAAGAAGAAAAAACGGAGTGACTAGAGCTATCAAATCTATCACCCGGATCTGCAGCGCCTGCTGGGTAAGGCGTGCGCCGCTTGGATCGTGCTGGAGCGGGGACGAAGTGCATCATCGCGCACCTTGGACCATTCCCCTGTTTTCCTGGCAGGAATCCTAGCGCGCACGCCACGAATGACCAGCGGTGCTGTGGGATCCCCACCCGACACTCATTTCCTTTCAGTGTCTTCTTTTTTCGTGTACATCGGTAATCACATAGCAAAAATACACAAAGCCAGAGATGGCGATGAACATGCATCGGAGCGGTGCGGCCTTCTCTTTATCGGAAGTGATGAAACGCGCAAGAAGAGGACAGGCATCGTCGCAAGGTGGTAAGTGGTTCAACGTCCATCCTCGTCTCACTATTATCCTTCCCCGGCACAATTGCATGGCATCGGTGGCAGGCGCGCCGTCCGCTTGGAGCAGGTCGGAAGTTCACCGCATTGATGACGAAGGTGTCACGCGGAGGGCTGACTCGAAAAAGGTCGACATAAATAACACCCGTACAGGGGTCCGGACTCCAAAATAACACCGGTAATTTTGAACTGTGTGTAAGAAAAGGGGTTCCTTGAGCAACAATTAGGTGCTCAATTCATAACAAAAGTAAATATTATACTAGTACAGTAGTATAATACATTGCACAATCGTACAGTACACAGTAGTCATAGACAAATTTAAAGCTCTTAATATTCTAGCAAAAGGTAACAGCACTGTGATAAGCTACCAAGCTGCTAAACTAAGTGAAGCGCTTTCCGCGTAGAGCAGGCGGAGACACTCAAATACGCACATGTGCTGTACTGTACATGCTAGAGGCGAATATTAATTAGTATCGCGCTTTTTATGGTACTGGAACGCAACCTAAGCAGTTATTAATTCCTTGGCATGATAAACACTTAAAGCACAAAATTTAGTGCATTTATCCATTTAAAATGCTCGATAACCGAGTGCCCTGAAGTATATCTATCCCCTGTGCGCTGTGGTTGGCTTGAAATGCGCTACGCGTTAAATACGTGTGTCGTGCATGTTAACTTAAAAAAGTGGATTTATACGGTAAGTTTAGATTATGCCAGTCGCTTGTCTCAGCTCGGCCCTTTTTATTGGAGATTCTTTGACTCAAAGTCAAATTGTGTCTTTGGCTACATTTTGATTGGACCATATCTGAGCGGCCGGTGAAAATTCCCCGTGTCGTCCATCAAATGATAAGATGCATTTCAAACCTTAGTTCGCCACTACGTGCTGCTGCTTCTCGAGGCTTGTCGAGACTTGTGCCAACATGAGCCCCCGCTCCAGAGGGTGTTCGGTCGTATGGTCGGCGTGCTCGCGGACCACCACATGCTCGGCCGTTTTCTCAGCAGCTCCTGCCTACACTTTGCGTAACGGATGACGGTCGCCGCACCGAAGCGCCTTTCACAGCTCTGCTCTCAGATAGCCCATCTGGCGGTGGCGTACCATCTTTCGCGGCGCAAGTGAGGCCATATGCCGCCCTGGAAGGGGGCGTCTGGCGTCTGGATTCTGAATTTTAGGAACAAATGTAGTACCACTTGTAGTACATGTACTATATATTACCAGTCATAGTACTTTGTGAACAAGCCAATACTACTATTAATACGTATTAACGTTATGTATTACATTTTGACAGAGTACTAAACATAATTGTAATATCAAAATACTACATGCTACATTTACCGTATGGGCCGGATACGTGCTCTATGTATGGCTACTGTGCAGTCCATTCGTACCATTAGAACATTGCTCGACATTCTTCAGTAGCTGCTTCAACGCATCGATTGTACCTGATACATTTAGATGTAGAGCATTTCCAGCGGTAGAACCCAAGGTCTAAAAGTACCGTGATTAGACGGTGGTAAATTTATAGTCTGATAGGAGGACATATTATGTCCTTCTCTTTCCTCTTACAACGTGTTTTAGACTCAATTTTACCTTACTCTGTGTGTGAGCAATATATCATTGCACCACCCACGGAATTTCGTCCGGGTACCCGGCCGCACAGTTGTCGGAACAGATCGCTATCTACGGCAAAAATAGCAAACGATGTCTGCTGACTTGTCGGACTTTGTCGGAGCGTCAGGCATCACGGTCAACTCGATTCTTCTGCCTATCATGTCCGCAGTCTGCCTAGGGTGCGAAGTCGGCTTAGTAATATATAGCGGCGGTGACTGTACCAGGGCCCTTCACCAAACAATAGTACTCTCCCTGGTAGTACTACTATTGGGCCACGTGTACAACAGCTCATTACCTTGATATCCTGTGCAATTTTCTTCGTTGTTCAGGGGCCTAGTCTTCACAGTTGTATAGTTACGGACTCTAAACCTGTCAGGAATGATAATTTGCATTTTCGTCTCCCCCCTTTAGGTCGCCAGTTCGTGTCGCAGCGTCTACGCACGCTTGCTCTCCTGCTATCGACGGGTAGGGTTTGCGGTCCCTCCTGGCGCGATCCGAAACCTCTGCCTTGACTTGGCTCCAGTATGGCGGCGCTGGCTCCCTCAGCCGTTTCCGAGCGCGCGCCTTGCCCCCTCCGCGGAAAGACGTCGGCGAAAACATCCAGCAACCAGCGATTCTCCCGCTTTTCATTCCCCATTCCTTTGGGCGCGGGCGATTGCGGTTGCTCTTGTCTCTAAAAGAAAGAGAGAGGGCAGGGCGTACCTACGTACTTGCTTAAGGGGACTTTTCTGAGCCATGAACCGCCGCGGCCACGGCAACCCGAACGGCAATGGCAGCGAGCGCGAGGGCAGCTCTGTGGGCATCATGACGGAGGCGCTGGAGATGCAGCGCCAGATGTGCGATGAGGCCATGGGCCTTGTGAACGCCGGCGTGGCCATGCAGAATGCGTCGCCCCCCAACGTGGCCGAGGCCGAGCGCAAGCTCACGCGCGCCGTGGATATCATGGAGCAGGCGCTGAGCATCCGCTACCGCTCGGCGGACGAGAAGGACGCGGCCGACCGCCTCAACAACAAAATGATGCGCTACGTCAAGATGATCAAGAGCCAACGCGCCAAGAGCGTGGGCGGCAGTGGCGGCTCCAAGGGACGCAACCTCGTCAAGCACAACATCCTCGAGATGGAGCGCTTGCCAGAGGTCTACACACCTGTGCTGCAACTACTCAACAAGTACGGTTCCGTTGTTGACATTATTTGCCGGGGGAGGGGGTTAGCACTCACTCACTTAACCGCCATGGCAAACTCGCCGTGTCGCAGTTAACACTAGCCGAAACTAATTCTATTTTTTATGTATTTTTGTGCATCTAACCAGCTCGAACCACTTGGGAGACATCTGCGAGACGCTCAAGCGCACCTTTGGCTTCCAGGAGAGCAGCGTGCTTAACCAGAAGGAGCACCTGTTGCTGTTGCTCACCAACTTCAAGGAGCAGAGCGGCCAGGACGACGGCAAGAAGAAGAAGAAGAAGCAGGACGAGATCGAGGCCATCGACGACTACTTGCGCCAGCGCGACCCGCAGTTGGAGATCGACCTGGCCAACAAGGGCGTCACGCGTCTCCACAGCCGAATCTTCGCCAACTACAAGAAGTGGTGCAAGTATGTGTCGCAGAAGCCCAAGTTCTCCAGCGACCCGCTGGTGGATGTTTCGTTGTTTTTCCTCATCTGGGGAGAGGCCGCCAACT
This sequence comes from Phytophthora europaea, assembly GCA_030463285.1. NCBI lineage: Eukaryota > Oomycota > Peronosporomycetes > Peronosporales > Peronosporaceae > Phytophthora > Phytophthora europaea. Next base: position 9,680 of record JAHQIV010000511.1, read on the forward strand.
TCCGTCAAATGCCCGAGTGCCTGTGCTTCCTGTTGCACACCATGTTGCCGAAAGTCAACAGTGGCGGCAATGAGGAGCCCGGCACGTTCCTGGCCAACACGATCCGCCCCATGTACGCGGAGCTGCGTCGGGACAGCGACAAGAAGACGAGCAAGGGCGCCACTGCCCCCCACAAGGACATTCGTAACTACGACGACTTCAACGAGTTCTTCTGGACCAAGAAGAGCCTCAAGTACGACTACACCAACATTGGCGAGGCGTTCGCCAACTACGACAAGAAGGGCCGCCCCAAGATCGTCAAGAAGACGTTCAGCGAGACGAGAAGTTGGACGCGCGCGATTATCTCGTTCCGCCGCATTTTCTTCATGAACTGCGCGTTGTTCCTGGCGACACTGGGCTTTTCGATCGATATCGTGCTGTTCTGTCCTGACTCGACGATCATGTACGGAGTGGACGTGCAGCCCGCGGATGCTACGGAGGTTCTTACTATCCTGGGCAAGAAGTATGCGGCGTCGACCGATAGCTCGTCTGTGGCAAACACAGACGATTCTTTATCGGGCGATATTAGTACGGATAGCGGGGCAGGCAGCCAGTGTATGTATGCCAAGCTGGCGACGTGTCTGGGTATCGAGTACTTCACATCGGCATCTGACACCTTCGGGACATTGCCTCAGGACTTCAAAGAACTTCTCGAGATTGTGCCATTCTCGGACTGTGTGGAGAAGCAAGTGGGTCGGTGCAAATGCTACCACGATCTGATTGACAAGTGTTTTGAGCAGACGGGTGACGCCGATGAAGTGTCGTCTGCTGGGTCTGTCGCTTCGATCACGTTCGACCAGAGCCTATGTGCTCCATCGTGGTTACAACAGGTGAACAGCATTTTGGACGATGAAGGCGACGGCTTGCTCAACTGTGGCAGTTGCCAGCTTGATATTACCAGCCTCATCAAGAAGCCAACGCGTATTGTGACTCTTATTCAGGGCCTGATCGACTTTAGCCGTTCCGACAAGGGCGTGATGGCTCTTCTTGGTGGCGCCGCTATGATCGGCCTCGTGTGCGTTTGTGAACTGCAGAATCGCTTCTTCTCTGGTATTGGAATGGGCTTCGTGGGTCGCTCGATGCCTGTCCCTATGAAGACGTACTGCCGCTACACGTGCTTTTGGATCGTTCTGTATCTGTGCAAGCTGACGTTTGATTACCAGTTTGTTGTCAAAACGCTGGTGGAGACGACATTGTTCGTGTATTCAACCAACTCGACGGACTATCTCAAGTACTCGCACTTCATGCTGCAGACCTCTTTCCACAACATTATCTACATCCTGTTTCTCTGGATTCCGGCATGGATGGTGTTTTTGTACGACGCACAGATCTTCTACTCGGTTTTGTCCGTTATTTACGGCTCGTTCGCTGGTTTCAACCTACGCATTGGTGAGCTCCGTTCGTTCCGCATTCTTCGTTTGACCTTCAAGAAAATCCCTGGCGTGTTCAACCGCAAGCTCGTGCCCAACATTGCCGAGGAGCAGGCTAAGAAGAAAAAGAAGAAGAAAAACAAAAAGAACAAAAACGAAAAGGACGAGACGGCTATGCCTGTGCGCCGCTTTGAGCGTATTTCGATGTCTCAAGGTGCGAAGCCGTTGACGGTGAAGACGCAAAAGTACTCGAGTCTGCTTGAACAGCGTGAAGACGAAGATGTTTACAGTGAGATGAAGACTCCTAACGGCACGGACGAGGACATGTCGTCGCAATCAAGCCGCACTTCGAACATTGGCTCCATTACAGGTGTGTCTGGAGCGGAGTTTGAGCGCACGATCCCGTTCGCCATGGCTTGGAACCGTTGTCTGACCAGCCTGCGCGAAGCCGATGTCATTAGCGACCGAGAACTTAACGTGCTGAGCTACCTAATCGATTCTAAGGATACGGTGGGTCGCAAACTGTACCCCCCGGCATTCTTGACGGCTGGCAAGCTGGACGAGTCGATTGACATTGTTCTCGAGTGCTCAGCGCTCTACGAAAAACTTAAGACCGACAAAAAGAAGAAGGACAAGACGCTTCAGAAGATTGAAACAACGATGCGCGAGCGTCTAACAAAGGATGACCTCCGTGTCGAGTCGATTTTGGGCTCGTACAAGTTCTCATCGCAAGTTCTCCGTATCCTACTTGGTGAAGAACACAAGGAGCTGGATGACTGCTACAACTTCATCGAAGAGATGGCGTCACACCAGCAAATTCTGAAGGGTCTGAAGCTAGACAACTTGTACATGTGCCGTGCTGCAGCTGCTGAGTTGATGAAGTCCATTCTGGAGGTGCCTAAGAAGTCGACAGAGACTAGCATCAAGTTCCAGCGTGCTCTTTACAAGGTTATTGACTCGGTCGAGTCCGTGATCAACTGTCTCAAAATGGTCCTCGCAAAGCAAGAAAACCTGGTTCAGATGCTGAACGACACACCTCTGAAGCCAAACTCATTCTTCTTCCCCGGCGATGCCCAGCATTACGCCAGCCTACAGCTGCAGAAGATTGTGAATGACGAGGCTGCGTTGGACATTGTTTCGCGCGCGTATCAGCTGCTGACTGTGGATAACTTTGATGCGGAGCCGCGCTCGGACGAAGGACGGCGTCGCCTACGATTCTTCGCCAACTCGCTGTTTATGGACATGCCTGAGGCTAAGCCGATTCGCAAGATTCGCTCGCTGACGGTATCGACCCCGTACTACAACGAAATTGTGATGTACTCGATCAAGGATCTGACTGCTCAGAATGACGACTGCATCAAGCTGCTGTACTATCTGCAGACAATCTATCCTTTCGAGTGGGAGAACCTGCTGGAGCGCATTCCAGCAAAGGACATGAACGAGGCTCTAAAGAAGAACCCTGAGGAAGTCCAGCTGTGGGCTAGTTACCGTGGTCAGACTCTTGCGCGTACTGTTCGCGGTATGATGTACAACGCGGAAGCTATCCGTTTCTTGCACTGGTTGGAGATCGGTGAGAACGAGCCTATGCACCAACTTACATGTTCGTGCAACAAGTGCTGCAAGCTGAATGAGATGGTTGCTCTCAAATTCAACTACGTGTGCACATGCCAAATTTACGGGAAGCAGAAGGATGAGCAGAAACAGCAGGCTCAAGATATTGACTTCCTGCTGCGCAAGCACCCGAACCTTCGAGTTGCTTACGTGGATGGGCCTAAGAAGGTGAAGGATGGTCCACCCAAGTTCTTTTCAGTGTTGATTCGAGCTCAGGACGAAAAGATTGTTGAGATTTATCGTGTGGAGCTGCCGGGTAACCCTATCGTCGGTGAAGGTAAACCCGAGAACCAGAACCACGCTATTATTTTCTCGCGCGGTGAGCTGCTGCAGTGTATCGATATGAACCAAGACGGCTACCTCGAAGAAGCCTTGAAGATGCCGAATCTGCTGTCGACGATGGACCGTGGCACCGAAAAACGTCCTCTGACAATTATCGGTTTCCGTGAGCACGTGTTTACGGGCGGTGTGTCGAACCTGGCCAGCTTCATGTCAATTCAGGAATTGTCGTTCGTGTCGCTGGGTCAGCGTATGCTTGCCCTTTTCCATGTGCGTCAGCACTATGGTCACCCCGATATCTTTGACAAGCTGTTTGCCATGAGCTGCGGTGGTACTGCTAAGGCTTCCAAGGGTGTCAACCTTTCAGAAGATATTTTCGCTGGTTTCAACAGTACCCTTCGTGGTGGACGTACGTCTCACGAGGAGTTTATCCAAGTGGGCAAGGGTCGTGATGTGGGTATGCAGCAGTTAGCTCTGTTCGAGGCGAAACTGTCATCTGGTGCTGGTGAGGCCGTTATTTCGCGCGATGCTATGCGCATGGCCTCTCGTTTAGATTTCTTCCGCCTCAACTCGTGGTTCTACGGTAACTTGGGTTGGTACTTCACGCAGTCGATGACGGTGGTGGGTGTGTACTTTTTCATCTACGGCAAAGTGTACATGGCTCTGAGTGGCATGGACAGCTACTTCCTTGAGAAGGGTGGACTGGGTATTGCTGGCACGCTTAACACATCGTGGGCGTTCCAGTTCGGTTTCTTGCTGGTTGTCCCAGTCATTGCAGTTGTGGGTGTGGAGCAAGGTTTCCGACATGGTTTTACCTATTTGCTCTGGAACGTTATGACGCTTGGCCCGATCTTCTTCACGTTCCAGATGGGCACGCGTATGCACTACTTCGACCGCACGTTGATTCACGGTGGTGCCAAGTACCGCGCTACGGGTCGTGGTTTTACGATCAAGCACGAGAAGTTCGCGGAGTTATTCCGCTTCTACGCTTTCAGCCACTTTTACCGTGGAGTCGAGTTGCTGTTTTTGCTGTTAATGTTCTACGCGTACGGCACGTTCTCGTGGTGTAATTGCTCGTGGAGACTAGACGCAGACTTTTACAACAATGTCGAGCCTACTGATCTGGAGTGGAGGACTCGTTGCTATGCGAATCACTACCAATCATGTGTGCTGCCAACAAACCAGAACTATGGTATGATGTCTTACTCGCTGTGGATTATCGCGGCGACTTGGATGTGGGCCCCGTTCTTCTTCAACCCGAGTGGTCTGGACTGGGATAAAATCATCGATGACTACAACGATTGGCAAAACTGGCTTAAGACGACCAATGACTCGGCTGATAGTTGGTTTGGTTGGTGGTCGAACGAGCTTGAGTACCTGGAGCACACTACAAGAGGAAGCCGCTTCATCTCGGGTGTTCGCAAGCTTCGATTCTTGTTGATTGCGATTGGTATGTACCTGAACATGATGTACGACGCGTACTTCGAGACTCCTGGCCGTATCATTACGTCGGACGATAACATGCTGACATACGCACTGTCTGGCTTAATTATCGTGATTTTGCTGCTGTTGATCTGCTGTGGTTACATCGCGAGCCGTGTCACCAAGAAGATGTCGATGAAGCAACGCAAGCTTCGCAAGATGAAGTTCGTGCTTGCCTTCTGCTGCATGCTCATCTCGCTGCTAAGTTTGACGGTACTGTCGGTTGCAAACCTGTTCGAGATCTTTGTTCTGCTGTTCGTAGCAGTCTACTGGTTCATGCAGGTGTGCATCCTGCGCTTGCAGTACCACCACATTGTGGTGCGTGCGCTGGCTCGCGCATATGATCGTGCTGTCGGCTGGATCGTGTTTGGGCCCATTATGATTGTGTCGATGTTCCTGCCCTTCATCTCCTCCTTCCAGCAGCGTGTCATGTTCAACAACGCCTTCACCTCGGGACTTGAGGTATCGAAGCTCTTCGCGCACGATGTGGCGCCGGCACAGGTCGTCAAGGTCAAGCGCGTATCGAAGAAGAAGAAAACCCGCGATGACTAAGCTAAGCGTCTTGCATGTCCTCCTCTACTGAGTTGAACAGCAAGTCTTGCTATTTTGTATCTTCATAGAAAACAAGATTTGGTTTTCGTTTCCTCACCATTTTGTTTGCGTCCTCCTTTTACATGAATTGCAAGTGGTACTGACGAACTATCGTAGCTCTGCAAAGTGAATACTTTGAAGTAATACAGTAATTGTAGCGTGGTGCAGATATCAAAGCTACTGCTAACCTTGCATTCGAGTAAGATCCGGGGTTGATACAACGTGGCGCATACCTGCAAGTTCAGCTGCAGAACGATTGTTCAAACTGCCGTGCGGACTCACAACGTTCCGCTGACTGAATGGGACAAAGCTGCCTGAGGTGCTCACGGGCGATCGGGCGTTGTTGATACGAGGCGGAGAGCCAATCTTCAACTTGCCTAGGATCTCGGAAAACTTCTCAGTATCAGGTTGGAAGCGCTTCAGGTCTAGGTTCCGCCGGGGGTCTCCAGAAGCTTTTGCTTTTCGTGGGCCGGATCCATTGTCCTTACATTTAAGCTCAAAAGAGGACCGTGAACGCACGGAAGGCATTGTCAACTCTTGTGAGGGAGAAGAGGTATCACTGCTTTGGTCATCCCCTGAAAGCGGCTCAGTTTCACTTTCTATAGATGACATCGTGTTGCTCCGACGGCGTGCTCTGGCTTCGTCTTCTTCACTCGACAGACGCGAGCTTCGACTACTCGAGTCGCTCTTTGGAGCAACGCCCACGTTGGATGCACCCACTGGACCACCGATACCATTCGATCCGGCCGTGACTTCTCGCATCCTCATCACGTCAAACTCATCGGCATCGACTTCATTGTCGATTTCAATCGCCATTGCGCTCTCTGTATTTCCTCGAGCCATTTGGTGGGCAAGGCTCTGGATAGCATCTTCGATCGCGTGCATCCACTGCTCCTGACGACCCCAGGTGTCTGTGAGCACAATAAAGTTCTTGTAGCCTTTTGACGAGAACTGCAGTCCATGTGCACCGCTACCTGGGCCCTCCGTCACTCCAAAACTGTACCACTTACGGACTGACGTTGGAATAACCCACTTCATTCGATTCGCCCAGTTGGCGCTTTGAAGTGTGTCACAGTACCACAGCTTATCGCACACTTGACATAGTCCGAAGAACGTGATCGTGAATGTGAGAGCATGGAACGGCATGGGTACCGGGAACTGGATAAACGAGCTCACACGCGTAGGTTCCGGAATAGGGATATGGTCATGGATCTTATCCTTCTTGAACATGAAACCAGTGATGAACTCGTCGGTATAGGTGACCTTACAGTAGTGACTCGCAGCTCCAGAGAAAATGGTCTCTAAGTAGCCCGTGTATTCGTCCACGTCGGCGTTCGTCAGTGTGGCCGCTACGTATTCGACAGCGCTCTGCTTAAGCTTCAAGCATCCATGACACAGCGGAGCGTTCCGCTCGCCGAGCGGCAGCATCTCGACACGGTTCTGCTCCGCAAGAGTTTGCTCGAATTTCACCCACTTTTTGTGCTGAGATGTGTACTGCCGTACCACGTCCTGGGAGGTGATCGCTACTGATCCGCTCTTGCAATTAGGAGTGCTGCAATTAGCCATTTCATTTTAACAAGTTAGCTAAAAACATCCAGCCCGCAAATAAAACACACTCAAATGGCCACGTACTTGGTCAACGTGAAGATACTGTTTGCAATGGTTGTCATGTGACCCTTGTACTGTACATGCTCTTCGTACGCACGGATGACAAAGTCCAGGATGTTTGCCCCTTCAATGAAGAGACTGTTCAGCAACGGAGATGACGGTAGTCGCTTTTGATCCGGATCCATTAGAACAAACCGAATGACGTCCGTAAGCTCGTGGTGCAACATACTGTTACTAGGGTGCGACCCGTAACACGCAAGCAAGCATGGCATCAGACCAAAATTTGCCATCAGGTAGTCTACGTCTCCACTTTGTATGAGCACACAACGCTTAAGGAACGTGATGATATGCAGAAGTGCAGAGCCCTTGGTGTTCACAGCCTTGATATTCCCCGGATTATAAGAAGTAGACATCGCACGAAGTGCGCTTACGTCCGACGTGACAACTGCGCGACACAGCTGCACGAATTTCTTTACTCGCGGAATCAGTGCGGTTAACACAGACACGTAGACTGTCTTCAAGAGGCCTTCAATCCCCGTTACATCGCGTTTTTTCTTGTGATAGCCCAGCGTACCCATCAGCATCATAACGATGGACAAGGAACCACCCTCACGAACAACAAGCGACGTACATCCTTGAGTGCACTGGCGACAAACCTCAGCGAATCCCAAATCGATAAGCGTTCCAAACGAAACATCCGTCGTGTTGAGTAGAAAAAGTAAGAGCGACTTGAACAGCTCGTTGTGGTGAAGCGGGAAATGCTGGTCAGTAATTAATGGCAAGGAGTGGTCTGTGTTCTCCACGAATGTCGCCACGTTGTTCATAATGTACACCGAAGGAGGATAAATGATGTAGTTTATCAACGAGCAAATATTTTCGATAGAATCTCGTTGAAAAGCGGTTCCCACACCCCAGCCTAGAGTTCGCTGCCACGAATATAGGCGAGCAAACAAGCAATCAAATATGTTGCTCTTCTGCACGTTCAGTTGCCCAGCCTCGGACATATCCGAGTACAGCAGCCACACAACCGTATCACGAATCGAATCAAGCCCAATATGGCAAACCAACCAAGGTACGATAAACTTCCCTTCGTCTGCTAGGAAGCGCCAGATAAGCTCTCCAAGATTCTGGTTCACAATAAAGTGGTTAACAACTTTGCAGAATAGCACCAGCAGCACATCGTCCAATGGATCAGCAGTACACACAAAGTTGAACAGCACTTTCAGGTACCCGGACGAAGTCTTGATGTCATACACATCAGAAGTGTTTAAAGTCCATCCAGCACCACCAGGCTTGTAGCCTGTCTGGAAAATCTTTGGCGAGTACGATAGTGCCACCTCGCTACAGAAATGCTGGACGGTGTACTTGCCGTAATTAGGATCATCCGCAGGGTCGGACTCTGGAGAAGAGACCGGAACCGTGAGCAGGTGAAACACTTCATAAATAATTCGAGGTTGCTCCAGCCAAATGCTGGACTTGTGCTCGCGTACCATCTCTCGGTACAAAACGTCCACTGCCATTTGACTGCTCTTTGCAATTTTGAGCAACTCGCGCAATGTCGAGTTCTGCTTTGCAACAGTTTCCTCAATTTTGCGACGATGGTCCTTGACGGATTCCTGACAAAATAATGGAGAAACCCACCAACAACCAATTAGAAACCCAATTTCAAAACTAGCGCAATTTGAAAAAAAATCAATAGTTGTGCTCGGTCACTTACACTTTCCGCTTGTTCACGCAAAAAATCTTCAATGTCAGTATGCCCCGCCATCCGCGCCAGATGCTCTGCAGTGTTACCATCTCGCTGCAAAACGGTATATTAACATAAACTATAATCAGCACCGGGAGCATACTCAACACTGTCATGATGATCATGTGTCTACTCACATCCTTCGCGAACAGGCTAGCCCCAGCGCCAACAAGGACTTTAACACAGCCAAGATTCCCAGCACGCGCGGCTTCCATAAGAGCTGTTGTTGAGTTTGGCTACGCACAACGACAGCAATACGCACACGTTAAATCCTAATTTCGAACCGTATTGACGAATTCACCAACGTACACTTTGTGTCTCAAGCTCGGCTCCTCCTTGCAACAAAATGGAGATGCATTCCTCTTGACCACCTCGAGCTGCGATGTGAAGAGCTGTAGTACCGCGACTCTGAATTGGCCGAGCAACCACGGAAGGGGTCAGTATGTAGCCATTTCGCTGAAAAAAACAGACCAAAGCTCTACGCACTCTGTTTCTGGACAAGTTGATTCTTGCTCCTTTCTTGACAAGAAGCCTTACACAAGAAGCGCGCCCGTCACGAGCAGCAACCATCAACGCGGTCATGCCGTGCACCTAGTAAGAGTTGCTGATTAGTGCCACATCTCACTCATCCACAGCGGTAACAACGAAATACTTACATCTTCCAAGTCGAGACTGGCACCAAACATCAGCAGTGCCCGCGCGGCTTCCAGATTTCCCACTGAACACGCCATCATAAGTGGCGAAACCCCTGTTGGCTGTTCCGGACATACAACAAGCATAGTCAAGTCACCACAACCTTTTCTCCAACTTACAGACAGCGTCCACAAAAAGCAATTACCTTCTGCTCATCCAGAGATACTCCCAAGCTGTGCAGAATCTCAATGCAGTCCACATGTCCGTTCTCCGCAGCATCACACAGCGTCACTGCCTTTGGAATATTCTACACCCACGCACCACACAAGCCAGCCCACAGTCAGCAACACACAATAGGAGAATTAAATCTGCAACTAGCACTGACATCCATCACGTTTCCGGTCGTGTCGATCTCCAGCAAGTGCCTCAGAAGCTCCACATCTCCAGCACGAGCTGCAGTCTGCACTCCAAAGTATACATCATCCGGCACGACATGTCTGCAAGCCTGTTCTCTCCAGAGCAGCTCGATCGAGATCCGCGGCGGCTTGTCCGCCAGCAGCTGGTCTGCGTGGTACTTGGACAGCAGCACAATCGGGATGGACACGGGCTGCCGCCCCGACGAGTGGAAGCCGTCGAACAGCGACTGGATCGCGTGCTTGTTGTCCGTCCTTTCGATGAATACGATGCCCGTGACGCCCACCGCCAGCAGCCGCCGCACGATGTCGGGGAAGTGGACGCGGCCGCCGCGCTCGACCACTGCGATGTTGCCCAGCAGCGCCG
>JAHQIV010000512.1:0-19817 GCA_030463285.1 Phytophthora europaea
CTCGGGCAGCTGCAACGCGGACGTGACGGACAACGCGCAGTACGGCGCCCTGCCGTCGGGGAACTACTACGTGGACGCCAGCGGCCAGCTGCGCATCCGCAAGCTCTGGTGGTGCTACATGAGGGTCCGCCGCGCGCTGTGGTGCGTGTTCCCGTGGCTCAAGCGAGACAGCAACACGTACCTGTGCGCGCGCATGGTGGCCAACTCGACGCTCATCGTGGCGGTCTATTTATTGAGAGAACTGCTGGACCACGTCGTGGTGCCGGCCATTCTCAAGCACAAGGACGAGGGCGCGGGGGACGACGCGGAGGCCCATTGCCACCGCCACTCGGTCGAGTTCCTCGACATGTACGCGTACTCGCTCGTGGCCAACGTGCTGCTGTGTCTCCCGGCGCTCAATTTCAAGGCGTGTCGACTCTATCGACGCGCGCGCAGGGGCAGGGACTACTCCACAGTGAGTTCCACGTCCTCGAGCGGCGCGGAGCCCTCGGCGGTGGTGGTGCCCTCGTCGTCGATCGCGGACATCACGCAGGAGCACCAGCGCTTCGAGAAGACGTACTTGTTCACGCTCTGCGAACTGATCGTGGTGCTAGAGATCCCCTACCTGATCTACATCTTGGTGGCAATGGTCGTGCCGTCGGACTCCGGCAGCCTATCCGACATGATGAGCGCCTGCGACCGGCAGCTCGCCACGGGGTATTTCCTCGTGCTTCTGGGCGTCCAGCTCGTGGCTGTTCTCGCTTATCTATTGCGGTGGCGACAGATTCTGCTCTTCCATCGACTTCACCAACACTTTTTATTCCAGCGAGGCTACGTGCCAGGGCATTCACGCTTCGACTATGTGGAGCAATCATTCGCAACTCCACTCTACGCCTGGCTACCGGCTCCGGTGTGGGCGTGTTGGCGGCGCTGCAAACGATTGCGTCATGCTGCACGAGGCCATCGATATGGTGGCGCACAAGACGTTCAAAATGACGGCGGATCAACCCCGACGGGTAGCACTAGGAAGCAAGTGCACTACGTGAAGGTCGGACTGTACAGTGCGGCAAAGCGCGGGGACGTTGAACAAGTGCGGTCACTTTTGGAGACGGCCGTAAGCATATCTGGCCCGGAGTTTGCCACCGAGTGGTACGAGCCTCGCGTCTGGAAACTTGGGGGATTGGCGCTATTTGCTCGTGGACAGCGCAACCCACTGCACGTGGCCGTGGCTTTTGACCAGATCGAAGTTGTCCGCGAACTACTTGCAAATGGGCACTTCGATGTCCAACAACTCGACAAGCTGGAGCTGCTGCGGATGGACCTAGCATGGCTATACCGGCTTATGTTCCGCCTGTTGTTTTTCGTGGCTCGTCGTTCGAGTGCAGGCGTGGTAGCCAACGCATCCGCCGGTGGTGGGGCAGGTAATGGTGGTCCTGCTCCTGGACTAGCTAGTGCCGCACACCCGTTCGGCCCTGTTGGACTGTTTCAAGCCACACTGTTGACACCACTTCACGTGGCCGTAACATTGGGCCACGTAGAACTCACGTTACTGCTGCTCCGTTACGGCGCGAAACCCGATGCACCTGCGTTGTCCACTCACCCACGGTTCGCCACTCCACCGCTGTATTGGGCTGTGGATAAGGAGTGTACGCGACTGCTTTTGGATGCTGGTGGCAATCCTTTAGCCATACCTGGCGATGCTAGCGGCTTGCTGCTGACTGCGTTTGAAGTTGCGCGGATTGCAGGAAACGCCGCTGTGGCTCGGCAAATGGAGAAGTACGGTGGGGATGTGGCGCTAACTCCGCTTCATGACGCCTGTGCTGGCGGCCGCCGCCACGAAGTAGCATTTTTGCTCGAGCACGGAGCAGATCCAGATACACTTGGCGAGCAAGTGATCGGCTGCTTCCGACGTACGCCACTGCATTGGGCTGCGATGCGAGGTCACGCGCGGATTATCCGCCTCCTAGTGCGATACGGAGCTAATGCAGACGCGCGGGACATCTTTGGACGAACGCCGTTGGCTTGGGCTTGTGTGTTGAATCGTACGCGCGCTGTGGAAGCTCTTCTGGACAGCGGCGCGGATGTCAATGTACGCGACGCACAGGGGGACCCTCTGCTCTGCATTTGTGCAGCTGGAGCGTGCGCGTCGATTAAGAGGGGCGCCAAAACCTCGGCGGGCAAGCGAGACAAACTAGGGGACGACCGCGTGCAGGACGATGTAATTGACGAAGGTGGTGACGATGAGGGCGAGATCGGGGTAATGTTCAGCGGGCAGAGGTCACTGGCGCGTGGGCTAGACCCACGTATCTTTCAGTTGCTATTGGAGAATGGCGTGGATCTGCATGCGACGCGTACAAGCAACGGAGACTCAGCTCTCCACGTCGCGCTTCGGCGTCGCAATCAGACTGCTGCCGTGCTTTTTGTTCGTGCTGGCTTAAGCTTGACTGCTGTCAATCTGCTCGGTCAACGGGCGATTGACTGCGCACGCTCTCCAGCGCTGCGCTTTGCGGTCAAGAAGGAAGCAGGGCAGCGCGATGTGATGATCAGCTACAGCCACGCACACGCTCCGTTGGCGCGCAAGATTCGAGACGCCCTGGAACGCCAGCGAGTGACAACATGGATCGACACCATGGGGCCCACAGGAATCACTGGCGGGTCTGTGTGGCGGCAGGAGATAGCCCGCGGTATTCAGAGCAGTGCGCTTGTGCTGGCTGTGCTGACTAAGGACTATCCGCAGTCGCAGTGGTGCATGAAGGAGCTAGCGTTCGCCAAGATGCAGAACATCCCCGTCGTGGCCATCCAGTGTGAGGACATGGAGATCTCGGAAGAGCTGCAGGTTTACTTGTGGACACGCCAGGTGATCGACTTCCGACCGGCAGTGAAACACAACTACGACGTGAATATGAACGTGCCAGCTCTGCATTCAGACGACGACGAGCGTCCGCGAATGCCCAGCAACAGCTCGCACACGATGGAAGAAACCGATTCCCGTGAAGGCGAATCCGTTTTCCAGAGTGAGGATGATACCACAACCGAGGCGGCCAACATGCTGGGCAAGCGTGCTGCGAGCAACCTCGAGTTGGTGCCAGACTACAACGATGAGGCTTTCTGCCATTGCCTACGAATGCTTTTGGACGGCATCCAAGATCAAATTGAGGAGCACCGAACGCGACTCGCTCGGCGACAGCAGCAGCAGCAGCAACAGGTTCAGCTGCCAGGGCATGAGAATGCTGGCGACGCTGGTGGAGACGCGTCTCGCCATGGAAGCCGTCGCAACGATAGCGAATGCTACCCTGAGGAAGATGACCGAATACTTTGTGGAGCTGGCGGAGACCCTGCCAAGCGCAGCGAGTGTGAAGACCACGAAGCCTCCAACGCGCAGATCAATTTCCCGGAGGGTCCACTGAATGTGCCTCTCTTCCGTCCGCTGCGAAGGATTGAGTCTCTGGCGTCGTCACTTGCCTTTACGTCCGCAACGGACTCGTTCGTGTTCATCGCGCATGGAGATTACCACCGGTCCTTCTGTCTGCGCCTCCAGAAGTCGATGCTCAAGCATGGGATTCGTTGTGTTGTGGACCAAACTGTGGCTGCGGTGCAGTACGCTCACCAGCCACATGATGGTGCGAGTGGCGAAGCTCAAGCTGGTGCTTTCGATGCAGATCTTGGCGGGGTCGACCAGCGAGTGGCGCGCTTACCTGTGCAGACGCGGCAAATGGCTGCGAAGGACGCTATTCTAGCTTGCTCGGCCGTGCTGGTGGTGCTGTCACCGCTCTCGGCAGCGTGTGACCTTCTCGCTGATCAGCTGGCGTTCGCTGAAGACCGTGGGAAGCTGCTCGTCCCCATTCTTCTGTCGCTGCACAAAGTGGATCTGGCCAAGCGCTACACCTTTTCCCGCAGTATGGTGCAGCACTTCAATCTCTCGCTCGGCTACGAGCAGAGCATCGAGCAGCTCACCAACTTTTTGCGCTTACAACAACAAACTGAGGCTCGACAACGGCGTCTTCAGCGTCGTCAGCGGGACGAGCAGGGCGATCTCGGCGCGAGTTTGGGTGCGATGGCGGTGCTGTCTCCAGTGTCCTCCGCTTCCTCTCACTCACGTCGGTCATCGCTTGCGGCCTACACAGACGTGGTGGAGCTCCAGTCACCGTTCGAGGAGGAGCTTTTGTCGACGGACGCGTCGTTGCTGCTGCCCACGCTGCACGTGCGAACCTATTTGACTTCGCCTGCAGCGCTGAACTCATCAAGGACTGGGAGCAGAGGCGGATCGGCCCGGAGCTTCGGAGGCCACGGCTGGAGCGAGCCTGACATCCTCGAGGGCGTCCGTCACGACGAGTCTCAGCATCAAGACCTACTGCACAACAGCAGCAGGTATGACCGATCCCGTACTGGGTCGGGCCTCTCGAGCGCAAGTGCTGGAGATGGACATAGCAGGGAAAACAGCCTACGATTGACTGGGTCAGCTCGCAACCAACACGGCAGCAACAGCACGGCCGAAGACGTCGTCTGAGTGAAGAATTGCACAAGTTGCGTCGTCAACTGCGATAGATTAGTAAGGAAATGCAGATCAATGAAGAGACCGCAGCACTGCAACCGGTTTATACGTTGTATTACACTTGTGTCACGCTTAATCGTCTGCCACCATGTTCATACCAAGAGCGAGCAGGTCTGGACGAGTGCATGCTGGAATAGTTAATTATTTTGTCGGCGTCTTGTCCCCCAGCAAGGCGTCGAAGCTGATGTTGATCGTCTCGCTCGACTCGGCCAGCTCGAGCATGCTGATGGACGAGTTGGACCCTCGTTGGCGCGTGTCGAAGCTGCCGTCGCTGGAGAGCGCGCCCAGAGCAGGATGCCGCTGCAGCGCCCTGGAGAACGACGGAGCCTCTTCCTGCACGACTCGCACTTGCCCACTCTCCTCCACCTCCGCCTCCTCGTCGGAGTCGAAGTCATCGTCTTGGATGCCGGCGTAGCACAACTCGTCCTCCTCGTCGAAGTCGTCGACGCGCCCGACGAGCGTGGAGAAGTTGCCGATCATGGAGTGCGAGAGACTCATGTCCGACGTGATGCTGCGCGTGGTTCCGGTCGTGTCGGCGAACGTCTGGGAGAGTCGAGTGGGCGGCAGCCCGAAGTTGGACGTGTCGCTCCGCGCACTCGCAAACTTGACCCCTTGAGGCTGCTGTGGACGGCGTCGACGCATGCTACTTTCAACGCCAGGCGTCGACACGAAGCTGTCGCGCAAGTCCGCGAACCCACCTCGAAGCTGCACGTCGCCGGGTGAGCTGAGACTCGGAAGCTGACCGGCAAGTGGCCCGCCGATGCTGATGCCGTAGACTTCTTCACGCAGCGCGTCCAGCAGGTGTCGTAGCGACTGACGGAAGCCCACCATGTCGCCCTTGGTGAAGAAGTGGAAGAACTCGCTGCGCGCGAGGCTGTACTTGATGTCGAGGCCGAAGTCCATGCGGTTCACCACCACAGGCAGGATCTTCTTGCCCTTGTCTTCCGCAAACGCCAGCTGATCCTTCACGAGTTCGCTCGCCAGCGTCTTCTCGGAGATCAGCAGCACGAAGGCCGAGCACTTGAGAATCGCCTCCTTTGCTTCGTGGATGCGCACGGACATGTCTTCGTTCCGCGACAAGACTGGGCGGCTGGACTTGGATCTGTCCGCCTCCTCCTCGGTGTCCTCGTCAATCGCCGACGCCAGCTTCACCATGTGCTTGCGATCCACGTAGCACCGTAAACCTCCTTCGCGACACATCTCAACGCACAACTTGCGCACAAACCGCTGGTGGTAGTCGCCATGGCTGATGAAGACGAACTGCTCGCCGCTGGCTGTGGCCGAGGTCAGCTCCTGCAAGTCTTCCACAATGCTGTCGCTCGTACCAGGCTCGTCGATCTCGTTCGAGTCTCGATCCGAGATGACGTCTTTGCGTCCTCCACGCTTGGGCTTCGTGGCCTTGTGGAAGTAGTACCCGCCAGTGTCGAGCACAATGCTATCCGACACGCCACCGTCGTCCACGAAGCTGTTCGAGCTGCTGGTGCTGCTCAGGATACTCAGGTTTGTGGCGTTGTAGTCGTAGTTGAGGCGCATTTGGCGCTGGCTGGTCGAGAACACGCTATTTGAGCCGATGGACCTAGAAGACCCCGGTGGCCCGCGCCGACGGGTGTTGCCAATGACGACGGGCATGGCCGAGTCATCGCCGATCTCGTGGATGGACGAGCCGCCCGAGTCGTACGAGCAGTAGTTGGGTGTGTCGAACGCTGACAACGCCAGTGCTCGCTCGTCAAACTTCATCGAGTCCATGCCATACGTGTTCGTGGAGCTCATACCGGACGCTGCGTGGTTAAGGCGGCGACTGCGCATTCCACTGCTGGCGTGGCCTCCTGACCCTGTCATCGGGTTCGTCTCTGCACGACGCATGTTGCGCTTGATGTTGTCCACCTTCCGCTTCTCGATCTCGTCGCGCATCCCATCCAGCAGCATCCGTAGCTGGTTCTTGTACGCGGGTTCGTCGTACTCGTACCGCGTCTCCTTCTCGTTGATCTGCTCCACCTTGACGATGGCGCTCTCAAACGGGACAAGCTGTCGCGTGTACAAATACACCTGCAGCTCCTCCGAAATCGTCGCGTGCTCGGTGGAGATGGCCATGATGGGCGTGCCCACCTGCTTGGCCAGCGCCAACTCCTTGAGACACCACTCAGACTGCGCGTAGTCCTCTGTCAGGATACACAGTACCACTGCAGCATTCGTGATTCCACGCGCGATCTCCTCGCGCCACACAGATCCACCACCGATACCGCTGGGGTCCATGAGATCGAGCCACACCGTAATATTCGCGTCCTCAAGCGACTTGCGCAGCTTGAGCGCGAACTCCATGTGGGAGTGCGTGTAGCTGATCATCACGTCGCGCGTTCCTGCAGCGCGCTTGATCTCGAACTGGAGCCTCGTTGACGTGGTGCAGTCTATCGGCCGGAACCCATCGTGATTCGTGCGCATGATGTCGCCTCCCATGCTCAGCAATGCCAGCGCCGTTTGCTGGTCGTCCAGTTTCACAGCGAGATGCAACGCTGTATCGCCAGTTGAACGCAGCTGGTGGTTGATGTCACCACCGCTACCAACCAGAGCCTTGAACATATCCACAGTCGTCCCGCCCGCACATGCAGCACACATAATGGGCGTCATATCGCCGTCGTCGACAATAGTCGGGTCCGCGCCATGAGTCAGCAGCACTCGAACAACGTCCACTCGATTCACACGCGCTGCCCAGTGAAGTGCTGTCCGTCCATGCGCATCCTGGAAATTCGCATTGGCCTTGGCAGCCAGCAGGATCTCGACGGCTCCTACCGCGCCATTCACCGCAGCCCAGTGCAGCGGCGTACGCTTGTTGAGTCCAACGTAGCCCAGCTCACCGAGAACATCCGGGTTTACCTTCTTGCGCAAAAAACTCCGAATTGCCGCGACATCACCCACTGCTGCCGCTGCATGCAGCGGCGTGAGAGCTACGTCGCCGCCCCAATCTTCCAGCACCTGCGCAACGGCATAGTTACCCCGCAAATACGCAAGCTGCAGGACCGTAATTGTGTTCATGTGGCCAGGATCAGGAATGGCGAGATGATTCGCTCCAGCACGCAGCAGCACGTGAACGATTTCCGGGTGGTCGGCGAGGAAAATAGGCGGCAGGCGACTTTCGCAACGGTACGAAGACTTGGAGCAGAGGTTGACGTCAGCTCCATGGGCTATGAGCCAGCGCACGGCAGCAAGACGGCCTGTACTTACCGCACAGTGCAGCGGAGTAACTAACGTCGTCTTGAACACGGAGCTGTACGTCTCGTCCGATGACACCACCGGCTTGGGGATGAAGTAGCTTGCGAGATACCAGAAGAGGTCACCCGTGCTGAATCGCACTCGGGAGACCTTGTCGAACGCATTGACCCTGAAGTTCGCCTTGTACAGCAGATCCATCGCTGCAATGTTGCCCTGATACGCTGCCACGTGCATGGGGTTCTTCTTGGCAAGCCCAAAGATGCCGAACACCATGACCGGGTCCGGGTACAGATCCCGCGCGAAGTTCTCTCCAAGGTGCAGCTTGGCGATGCGGATCGAGCGACGGATGAGCTTGAGATCTCCCAGCTGCACTCCTCGGAACAGCCTCTTTCGTACATCCTTGGTCACCGCGGCTTTGGAAGGCGTCGGCGGCGTCGTCTCGGTGCCATTGCCGTTCTTCTGCTGCTGCCGCTTCTTGCGCTTCATCTTGGAGCGCAGCATGTGCGCCTTGATGTCTCCAGTCTGGTCGCTCTCTTTGAACGCGCCCAGCTGCATCTTCAAATGCTCTCGGAACCTGGCGAAGGCGCGCATGAGCACGAACAGCAGCCAGAACATGACAATGGCGCACGCACAGAAGGCATAGGCTGGGATGTTCGAGTCGCAGTCCACGAAGATTTTGCCGCTCGCGACGTAGTAGACGAAGAAGCCGAGGATCAGCGCCTCGTACAGGAAGATGAAGACCCCCGCGATTTCACAGACCTGCAGACACACTGTGCGCTTGACCTTCTGCAGCCTCCCGCCTCTGTCGAACCTCTGCTCTCTCCTAAAGGGCTCGAAGACCCTCAAGCCGGACGCTGGCAAGCCCAACACAAACACCGCCGGGAACAGGTGGTACACCAACGCCGCGAGCGCGAGCGACGTGGAGCAGCTCGGCTGCTCGCTCGAGACCAGCACCTTGAGCGGCGAGCCCACGTACAACTTGCCGTGCCGGATGTCGTCCGCGTGCGACTCGTAGAAGTAGAAGAAGCCGAGCGCCACGACGTCCCCGAGCACGATGAGCTGCGAGAGTCTTAGCAGCCTCCGGGAGAAGTACGAGTTGCTCTGGAACTGGCCGCTGAGGTACCTCCTCGGTAGAGCGGGTAGAACGGAGTCCCGCAGCTCGATGGAGCTCATCTGCATCGTGTGCTCCGTGGCGTCGGCTTTGCTGCTCTCGTCCGTGTCCTTGCGGGACTGTTCTACCTGTTCTACCTTGTGTTCTACACCCAACGGGTCATCGAGAGTGATGGTGCGAGGGCCCAACTGAATGTCGTGCGCCATCCTATCGGCTCCGCTGAAGCGGACGGTAGAACCGTCGGGCGTTCTACCGCTCGGGCGGTAGGTCGACACTATCGTCGGTCTCTGTCGCGCCACGTAGTCCGCCGCGTCCGACGCCGAAGCCAGCGACCCCTGGCCCCCGGACTCGGCCGCGTCCGAGTTGAACGTGTCCTGCCGATTGAGCTCCTGGGTCTGCACCTTGACGGGCGTCTCGAGTTTGGCGTACTGCGTCTGCGTGTCGGGCATCTCCTGGTCCAGTAGCGCGGCGTCGTCGTGGTCTGTGTGCACGGTCAGGTGGGCGTCGCCATGGCGCTTGGGGTCCATCGGTACGAGGCCCCGAGGGCGACCGCGTGGATGTAAAATAGCCTCCGAGTCTGCGTTCTACCCGGCGACAGTCTGCGTTCTACCCGGCGACTAGAATACAATTGAATTGGGTCTCTTTGGTGTGAGAGCCGTCGAGCACGACGTGGTCCGAATGTCTTGGAACAGCCGGCGGTGGGGAGACGGGCGACGTGTTGTCTGAATGGATCGAGAGGACAGGTGGACGGACGCCATCACATACAAGCTGCAGTTTTTCGTGTGGACACTTTGCCACTTTCCACCCAAGCACGGTAGAGTCTACAATACAATACACACCCTGTAGCAACACAGATACTGGTACTGTACATGCATCCCTAGCTACACTAGGCCCCCGCATACTGTACCATCGTTTCGTTGTAGTGTATGTACAGTAGCGCATTTTCCGACGTCGTGCGGGTGTTAGGCTACATGTCGGGCGTTGTGCTCCCTTGAAGCTGCTGTACTGCAGCCTCTATGGCGATGGAGGGGGCGGATGTCAAGCAGTTCCGATCACATGACTGTAGCTGTAGCTGTACAGTACAGGGGCCACTCGTTGCAGCCTGCTGGGCGATGTTCTCCAGGACGCCTCCTCCTTCTCCTGTCCATACTGACACTGTGAGGACAGGACTCGTCAGGACAGTCGAGTGACGGGATGTGTGCGGGTGTAGAAAGCGCAGTGAAGAGTTCATGACACTACGTATTATACATGCACGGCTGGCTGGCGTGTCTGCAGATGCTTTAGGTAATTCACAGACAGGATACGATATTCTATGCCGGCACTCACGCACCGCAAGACGTTGGCAATGCTGTATTAACGCATATCAAGGCAGAACAGCGCTTGGGGCTTTAGTCATTCCAGCGACCCCCATAGCACTGCGTTACGCAGCCACTTTCCAAAAGGCTGCCATCGTGAGAGCGTGCTTCTGCAATTGGTATAGCAAGACGGACAGCGAAGATTCTTGCTCTCTTCTTGAAGTGAGCGGCGGGGTATACAAGCGGGATTCGCCAAGAGATGGTCACCGAGGTGCTAAAGCTTCGAGGAATGTCTTACGTATATACTAAAGGGGATCGCAGTATTTGCCTCCAAGATCTCGTTTTTTTTCATTTTATTTTTTTGCGGTTTGCACAGGTTGCAGTGAGCCCTGCTTCAATTCCGTTTACCGTGTACCTCCTCCTCTACTCCTCTATACTGGCGGCTACGGGTGGCCATTGAAACCACGTGCAGTAGAGTACAGATACGTGTGTACTATGATACATATATAAATTGGCGGTACAGTGCAACAAGATCATGTATGCTGCCATCTCGTTAAACATTCATTCCGACACTGCTCGGCATCAACACAACTGTTTACTCCAGATCTAAATGGTCTATCGTGCGGAGTGATGACCCCTTTCCCACAATTCAATTCTCCAGCTCACAGCTCCAAGAGCAAACCAACCGACCGACAGGATGATGCCTTCCATGTCCTCCGAGCAGTACGATGTACACGTTGCGCTCCGAGATGTTCCCCAAGAAGGACGGCTCCGGTCCTCGTCGTGGCTTTGGGCCGTGTGGCTTCGGACTACGAGGCTTCAGTCGGGCGCCCTGGTTGTAAGTATCGTCATGCAGCATACACCTGGATTCCTTCCTCTTGTGTCACTAAGTGTTGGTATTTGTCTGTGCGAGTAGGAAAGATATCACGCCGGCCGAGCGAGACGTCTTCGTGAAGTATCGTCAGAAAGGAACGCGTCGTGCTGCGCTCGGTGGCCTCTTGGGAGCGACAGCTATGGCTGGTGTGTGGAATGCGGCTGCGCTCGGGACAACCATGGGCGTCGTGGGAGTGCTGGGTTCGTATACTTCTTTTTGCGCAGTGATTCTAGCAACTAACCTGGTTCCCGCCTGTGACTTCCAGTCGGTGGTGCGATTGGTGCCAGAGCGTCGGTGCGTACGAGCAACATCCGCCACGAGTTGTTCACGGAGCTGCTCCAACTTCCAAATGACAAGGCTCCGCATGCTGCTCAGGCGAAAGAGATGTACGCGACAAAATCGACCAAGCTATTCATTCAGCTTGAGGTGCATGAGATGTGATGTTTTTGTGTCTGTGTCTGTTTCATAGTCTTCAGACCAAGCTGCCGCATAACGCCTACGCGCAGGAACTCCTCCGAGGAGCGGGAATCCCATTGTACGTAAAATATTTCTAGCAAACCGTAGTATTTTGTTGCTGGCTCGTAAGCACTAAACCTTGGAATTGTTTTTATTGCAGTGGCTTGGACTCGAAAGAAGACAACTTCAAGGACAAGTAAACGGGCTGCGTGCACTGTTTTAAATTCTCCCCTGGCTGCGTGTTGAGTTTATCCACGCTACGAGAAGGACAAACATCTAAGCGATTGATTTTTTCCTTCATAAACACATATCAAATGATAGTCCATGAAGTTGAAGTGAATTGTGCCGCACCATTGGTCCAAATGCCTCCTATTTCATCCAATCCTCCTCCCCCATTCTATTAGCCGCACATTCCCATACAAATTCCCCGACCCGAAGCCCTCATGACCTCCTTCGGGACTGTGCCCGTGGACGACGCCATCCGCACGCTGAGTGTGGAGATGTCCAAGGACAAGGACGCGTCCTTCATCGGCAAGTACGTCACCTCAATTTAAGCCACTTAAAATAACGCAATCCTCGCTAAAAATTACCGTAAAATACTTTCCCGCAGGACGGAGGCGGAGATGGAAATCCTGGCCCACTACGCAGCCAAAGGCAAGCGCCGCGCCGCCATGGGCGCCGTCTTCGGCTCGACGGTCATGGCCGGACTGTGGAAAATCTCCAAGAACCAGAAGAAAGCGGCAGGCGCGTTCGCCATGATGTGTGAGTCTGGATGAAATTTTTTTTTCGGGTGATACCTAAAAAATATTTTTTTACTTATGGTTTGTTTTTGGCATTGTAGCTGGAGGCTTGTTTGGAGCTTCATACGGCATTATTAGCATCCGCCGAGACTTGTTCTCGGACCTGTTGATGCTGCCGTCGGACAAATCGCCGTTTGCGGCGCGCGCCAGGAACATGTGAGTTTTTTTTTTCATTTGGGGAGCAGTCGCACATATTTTTTTTCTGATTCGATAATTATTTTTCTGTTGTTGTGTAGTTTGGTGAACAAGATTCCGGACAACCCGTTCGTGCAGGAGCTGAACGAGAAGTTTTCGCATTCGGCGGCCACCACGTGAGTTTTTTATTTTCTGTTGATGAGAAATGTTTCTCTACTACTTTGGTGCTGACTTTTTACGGGTAATGACATGCGTTGTGCTGCTGTAGAGACTCGTGGAATGAGGAGGTTGCGGGGCCGGGAAGCTTCGCGTCGAAGCCGGCGAATAAGCTCCCTCCTGCGCCTCGCCGCTTTGACAACAAGATCTCCAGTAGCATCCCGCCAATCACTGGTCTTGACACGCCGCGTGACAAGAAAGACTCCACGGACTGGCAACGGAATGACGAGGAGGCTTTCGGAGAACCCAGTGGCAGTGGAAATCGTTCGCCATTTTTCTTCGGCGCAAAGCCTCCTCCTGCTGACGAAGCTTCGGACCTTGGAGACCGCGACGCACTTCACTCTCGTGAGCCATCCTCGCGTGATTCCCAGCGTCCAGGGTCTGATAAGAATCTGCCCCCGCTCCGCCATGACGAAGACGACTATTTCTTTGGAGCGCCCAGCGATCCCCCTGCAAAGCCTACAACCTGGGAAGAGATCCGACGCCGCGCTGCCGAGCAGCGGAAGTGAAGTGAGCAATGGGACCTTAGCTATTGAGCAACTACAAACACACAAAAATGGAGTGCCGTGAAACGAGCAATGAAAGGAACTTCGACGAGTGTCCCGTTATGCAGCTGGAATTGGATCCGAGTGCCGACTGTTCAGTATTCTGTGTGCCTAGGACGAGCAGGATGCAATCGGGGAGTGCCAGCAACGAACAGCCCAAGAACGATGAACATTTGAAGCCGTACATGGCAGGGATGCAGAAGCTGAAGGAAGGAGGACAGCAAGTTTCCAGCTCGGTTGTCAGGTTCTCAAGCTCGAAAGCGTTATCGTATGAGGGCTTGCTGTCGGAAGAGGAGTTGACCGTGCTGAGAGCAATCGTGGCTCGAGAAGCTGGGTTGGACGAGCTGCTGCGCTGCTGCTGCGCATTCGAAGACGACCAAAGTGTCGAGTTACTTGAGGCCCTAATACGTGTTCGAGAGCTTTCACTAGCCACGGTGGATGCGGTCGCCGGGTGGCGTCGACGCATGATCCAGATCCGACCATTCCTGTGGCGAGACCTTAACTACGTACTCAAGATGACCTGCGACCTCGACTTCGTGAGCAAAAGTCAGCTCGCCACGGCTGCGATGGATGGCGTGCGCTTGCCGCGTCGAAACCCGTTTTCAACCATCGGAGGGCTGGACAACAGCATGCGCGTCTTCTGGGCGATCGAGATGCCTGAAGAAGGGGATTTGTCCGTGCTACTGGACTCGGCGTCGTTCGCACCCAGCCAGGTCACCGTCGACCTCCCATCAAAGATTCGTCTCGCTGAGTGTTTCTTGCTGTACGAAGAGAAGCGCTATGGTAAGTTTTCAAGGACAGAAGCTGCTGCTGATCAGCGGTTGAAGGAGTTGGTACAGAGGGAAGCTGAGTACGCGTCAAAGGCGCGCTTTGGTGCTATGAAAGAGCCTGAAGACTGAGCAGAACTTAACAATTAGCGAGAGGAATGGATAAAAAAGTAACCTTGAGACCCACAACTATAAAAACGGTTTTACTGGTACAACCGTTTTTATATTTGTGGGCCTCAAGGTTACTTCTGTAGTGTCTTCGGTTATCCGTGCGGGACGTATTTCCGGCCACTTAACGGACCATACAAAAAGCAAGAGCATACTAGGTTTTTGTATGACCGGAAATATGGTACATGCCACTCAGAACGCAAAATGGCGCGAACCGGACCGTACCATACCTCAAACGAAAGAGCAAATGAGGTTCAAACTATCCAATCAGACGGCTAATTTTAGACACGTGGGGCCTGCTGAAAATTGGTCAGTTGACACAGGATTGGCTTGGCCGGAAATGTGTCCCGGCCGGAAATGTGTCCAGGACGGATACGAAGTGTACCTACAGCCCAAACAGGATAGCTTACCCGGGCCCAAGGGTCCAGGGGAGAGACGTAGTTCGAAGAACCCGCGCACCTTGGCTTGAATAGAATTGGGGTTTATCCCAAAACAATTATGATTACTTTTGGAATCCGTTGTGCAAACTACGGCATCACGCACAAGAGTACCCCAAATACCTTGAGAACGGTTCGGGTCTGTTGAGTTGTAGGCAGATTGGAGCGAGTGACCGTGCACGAGCAGATAGGATCAAACGAAAGATACCTGCTTCCCACTGAGAAAAAATGGGATTGAGGAGGAGAAAACCTCCACAGTTAGATATGCAGAAAACTACTCGTCCCATATAAGATTTGTTGTCCCATACAGGGACTGGACAAAGGCCAACGTCAACTTCCAAGTGCTGTGAGCTGGCGGAGCTCGACACGCCATCTTCACACTCCCACTTCGAGTCTGCATTGCTCTCAGCCTTCTAGCTCGCATGCTTGTCACGACCGTCTGCATTGTCATCCTCAATGGCGACCGGCAACGGCATCACATTAAGCTGCTGCTGAAACTTGCGAAACAGCGTCGGACCCAGCGCCTTCGTAAATATGTCGGCAAGGTTTTCCGACGACGGGCTGTAGCGTACTTCACACTCTCTACGGTCGTGGAAGTCGCGCACCTTGTGGTACTTTAGGTCCACGCTCTTCGTCTTGTAGTTGCCCTTGATCTCAGTCAACACAGTAATCGTTGCCTGGTTGTCCTGGTAGAGCACAGTCGGTAGTGACGCTTAAGGTTCATCTCCTTGCACAAGTCGTGCGTCCACACGATCATCGTCGAGCACTCACTCGCAACAACAAATTCAGCACAACACGTATCGTCGGTCACAATCCGCTGTTTGCGGGACTTGCACGCATACGTGCAGCCGTTCAACTGCAAGACGTAACCAGTGATTGAGTGTCGATCATCCTTCTCATATCCAAGATCGGCGTCTGCGTAGGCCACAAAGTGCAAGTCAGGCGACACCTTCTTCTCCCACATGAGACCGTATTCGGAGATTCCTCGCAAGTACCGCAGCACTTGCTTCGCCATACCGTAGTTCTTGTGCGTGTACTTCACTTGTCCATCTGGAACCGGCTCAAAATCTTCTCGATTTGGCCGTGCTGCGAAATCCACATCTCCTGGCCTGGAATGTAGTTGATCTCCATGCCCAACAACAAGCTCACAGATACCAAGTTCTTGATCTTGAACTTTCGTTCAAGCTCACTCACAACCAGCTTGATGTTCTCGGCATTGGCAGCAATGATGACATCGTCTACATAGACAGTAAGAACGATGGGACTCCCTTCCACTACTCGCCAGTAGACACCATTGCCCATCTTCGATCTCTTAAACCCACAAGGACGTAAGAACTCATCCAACATCTTGTACCATATCAACGGTGCTTGCTTTAATCCATACAAGCTTCGTAACAGCCTACACACGCGGCTGGAACCGTCATTGAAGTATTCGGGCATCTCCATGTAAATCTCCACGTCGTCTCCGATCGGACTGTTCAGAAACGCAGTAACAAAGTCGATGTGTTCACACAATAGCCCGTAGTGCAACGCTAAGAGCAACACCAACTTCACGGAGTACGAGACCACAGGAGCGTATGTGTCCCAGAAATTCACTCCATACTCCTGTTGACAGCCCTTGATGGTGATGCGCGCGTGATACCGGAACACTCCCCCCTTGTGGTTACGCTTCCGAACGAAGACCCACTTACGGCTTAGAATCTTCTTGCCTTTCGGGCGCTCCACCAACACCCACGCATTGTTGCGCATCAAGTCAGAGTGCTCCTTCTCCAAATCCTCTATCCACTTTTCCGCATCAGGTCCTTGCAAAACTTCTGCGGCTCCATGAGTAAATTTACGGCCTAAATCACTAGACTCGCAGGTATCTCGACTTCGTAGTTCTGGAGTCGAACATTCGGACGTCTAATACGAGTAGACCGGCGAAACGATGTAGCTGCCTTCGAGGCTTCACCTCTCCACCCATCGGCTTCGTCGTCATCTTCACTGTCAGTGCCCATCAACCTATCATACGACGTGATACGCCCCAGTAAGCCAGCGGGGTCTCCAAAGCTACTACTTCCATCATCCAGCTCAATATCATCATCTACAGCCTCATCGCATGCACACTCATTGCTACGTTGGTCTCCCACTGAAGGTGAGACTTCTCGGTCCAGCGGCGGTCCGGCCGTTTGCATACGACTGCTATTAGGCGAGTCTGCAACGCGATTATCACCACCTTCACGCACTGAGTTCCCAGGCTGAGGAGCGTTACCTCCCAGCTGCAGCAGACCCTCGGGTGTCAGCGGAACATCTGCCACAGCAGTGTCCGTCGGGACCTCTTGCTCGCTCGTCAGCCAACGTCCAGGCGCACCTGACATTGCCGGAGGAAGCAATCCACTTCTGTTATCAGCAGAAGAACCACATTCAGCATTGTTCCGCGCAACGAAAAAGTAGAACTGAATAGATTGAGTGTTAGCTGTGCCCGGGGGGCCTACTGCGATCTAAAACGGATGCCTCTTGCTAGTAGTTGTGGTTTCGCAACCGCTGCAGCTCACATGGCGCCTCCCACGGTGCTTTGGGCGGTAGCAGCTACACGTCGCGTGTAACACTTCCCCCTCCCAGCGATGTCTGTCAATTAATCGATTGAAAGGCCGTGAGCGTCGGCCAGCTTGCGCACGATGCTTTCGTCGGCATGTTCGGCGATAAATGCCTTGACTGCGGCGGGAACGTCCTCCAGCATTACTTGCACTGGTTCCCACGAGTCTTCTTGCTCGCTCAGTCCCCTCCATCGCACCAGCAATTTGTAGCACTTCGCTGCGGTGTCGTAAGAAGCGCGGAGGAATTTCGACACTACGTGTCCTTCACTGTTATGCGCAACGTGCTGCAGCAATTCCTCCGACACCTCCAATGAACTATCACTGTAGAATTTTAGACGGCTGGCGTGGGCTTCGCGTTCATCGCCCGTCACAAGATTCTTGATCTTGAAAATCCAGTTTGAAGTCGCCACTGTGACTTGAGCGGGGCCACACCACCGCACACGCAGCTTAGAGCGCGAATGTGCCCACACATCTGCGTAAAGCACAAAGTCCCCCACCTCGAATTAAGCCATTCGGGTACCTTGCTTCTACCCTCTCACTTGCCGCCCACGAGCTCGAACTTTGTTGTTGGTCTCCACAATGCGCTTATGCATCTGCTCCAGTGCAACTTGCAACTTCTCTAGCTGGATACGTCGATTTTGTTGAATATCTTCCAAAGTTGCAGGTGTCGCCGACGGAGGAACAGCAATTGGGTCAAAAGGCGACATTGCTGTGCTTCCGGTCATAGCTGTGACTGGTGCCACCCCGCCGAGCGAGTATGATGGCGAGTGGTTTAGCACCATTTGCACTAGCTTGATGGTTCTCGGTCATTCTGTTGTAGCCATGCGCCATTCTGAGAGCAGTGCCCTAGCGCATCTGAGAACTTCGCGCATGACCACCTCCACGGTTCCATTGACTCACGGACATCGGGCTGTCGTGAAGTGGTGATGTGCTCCTAATAAATGCTCCAGTGCTTCAATCACGCGGTTCTTAAAGTGAGTTCCTTGATCACTCACTCAGGTGTGACATACCCCAAAACTGGCAAACCAGTCTATCAGAGAAACGTAAGTAGTGTCTGCTGTAGCCACCGCACAGGGTATCAGCCAGACAAAATGAGACGCGTCATCCTTATTCAAGACGAGAACATATTCCTCGCCAGTGGACGCCTTGCCCAAGTGCAAGTAGTCCCAGTGGAGAAATTCATTGGGCTTTTCTGCGTGGATCGCTTCGCCGAGTGGTCTTGGATGTGGTGGACCACCCGCTACACTTGCGCAGTGTAAGCAGCGAGCCACAAACAGGCGGACGTCCTTCTCGAGGGTATTCCAGACAAAGTGCTCACGAATAGTGTCCAGTGTCACCTGCACTGATCGGCGCCCGGCCGCCCCAAAATGCCCGATGATGCAAACTTGGAGCTGGAGATCAGACGTAGAGTCAGGTAACCACAATCTGCCACTAACATCGCGGCAACCTGCGCACTATCCTTGCGTACGCCCGGCGGGGGGGCGTTTTCCTCGCTGACTGGCCTTGATTACCTCGATCGTCGGCCATTGAAAGGTTAAGTCGAGCTGCGGGGATACTGGGAAAACCGTGTGGCGAATCGCGCACACTATTGTAAAAGACGAGCTCCATCGACTTAGAAGATCAGCCCACACATTGGCATCCCCCGCTACATCGTGGATCTCGTACCGAAATCCCATCAAAATCATAGCCCACCGATGCAGTTTGTCGGCGGTGTACTTCGGAACCGAGGCCATTACCGTCGTTGGAGCAAAACGGAACCTCAAATTCCTGTGATCGGTAAAAAGTAAGAAACCATCTGCGCGCTGCACAAGATAATCAGCTCTCTTGCACGTCTCCACTATGGCGTAGGCTTCTTTCTCCACTATAGCCCATCGTTGAGCTGCTCCCGAAAATGAACCGCTTAACATCATCAATGGTTTATGCTTCTGCTCACCAAATTCACGATTCAAATGTGATCTAGGAACTTGAGTGATGGCAGCTCCCCGATGCAGATCGCTAGCATCTGTAAAAACACAAGACGCTTCTCGGGGTCAGGATGAGCCAGTTGTAGCGCATTTTGCAGCGCACCGCGGCATGCCTCCAAGCATTGTTCTTCGTCAGCTCCCCATCCAATTGTATCCAACTGAACTCCTCGCACATTAGTCTTCTTTCGACCACCTCCGGCGACATAGACCTTTTCCATAAAATTAGTGAGAGGCTCAACCAGTTCGTTGTACGCCGGAATCGACATCCTCATCCAGTTCAGCGCGCAAACGAATTGCTGCAGCTGCTGACTGGTGACGGGAGATGGCAGAGCCTGTAAAGCCGCAATCCGCTCTGGGTCGTGCTTCACACCGTCACCTGACACAACGCGTCCACACCACTTTGCTTCCCGCATGAAAAATTTGCACTTGCGAGGATTCAGCTTTAACCCCCGCTTCACACAAATCGTAAGAACTTTCCGTAGTAGCGCGAGCAGCCCCTCTGCTGTAGAAGAGTAGCCTAAGAGATCATCGATCCAGATGAGTAGGCCTTTGTTGTGGACTTTTTCAAACATGGCTTGCACTGTTGACTATACATGCGCCACGCTATTGGTTCCTTCCATGAGAACTCTGGTGGGTGTAATGACACCTTCCTCGGTTAGAATCGAGTAGATACTATCCTGGATACTGTAAAGCATGGAATCTCCGTCTTCACCACTTGCAGCAAGTCCGGAGGGC
>JAHQIV010000513.1:0-19815 GCA_030463285.1 Phytophthora europaea
TTAATTCCTCCGTATCGAGCGCCCAACCTCTCCAACCGGCTCAAGACACCACACTCATCGTCATCATGACCCGCATCGTCTCCCTCCTCTGCGCCGTGCTTGCTGCCACCACATCCGTCGCCTCCGCCTGGCCCACCTCCAAGGGAAGCGTCCGCTTCAACGGCGTCAAGGTCGTCAAGAAAGGTGAGACCTTCGACGGAGGCATGAAGACCTACCAGCGCTCCGACATCAAGTGCGCGGGCCAGTCCGAGGGCAGCTGGAGAGACGCCGTCTTCAAGCTCGAGGCCGGCGCCAAGCTCAAGAACGTCATCATCGGACCCGACCAGCGCGAGGGCGTGCACTGCGACGACCACGACTGCACCGTCGAGAACGTGTGGTGGGAGGCCGTCTGCGAGGACGCGCTGAGCATCAAGGGCGGCAACAAGAACAGCGTCACCAACGTGCTGGCGTGCGGCGCCAAGAACGCCGAGGACAAGGTCATCCAGCACAACGGATACGGACACGTCAACATCAACGGCTTCTACGCCGAGAACTTCGGCAAACTCTACCGCTCCTGCGGCACCTGCGGCAACATCAAGCGCACCGTCTCGCTCAACCACGTGTGGGGGTACAACCCCAAGGTGAGTCTCGTGACCGTGAACGCCAACAACGGCGACGTGGCCACCTTCACCAACGACATCCACGTGCACTCGAGCAAGGGCGCGAACGCCGTGTGCCAGACCACGACGTCCACGAACGGCAAGGAGCCCAAGGTGACGAGCAAGGGCCCGTCGAAGAACTGCGTCTTCAACAAGGACAAGATCGAGTTCTACTAAGTCGGGAGTCGGTGCATGTACTAGAGAGGAGATGCGTCTTCAAGGACCGAGAAGTTGTTGACTCAAGTAAATGATAATTGAGTGTTTTTTTGTTTTGAGCAACTTCAAGGACCGAGAAGTTGTTGACTCAAGTAAATGATAATTGAGTGTTTTTTTGTTTTGAGCATGTACCTTTCAAGGGGTTTGGACTTTCAATTGCCCTTCAACAACGATAAGCAGAGCAACCTGCGCCCCTGAACAAAGATCGTACCTCGGATCCTAGACGGGATAAATTAATGCCTCCCAAAATATTTTGGATAATCTCTTCTGCAATTCGTGCGTTCATTACCATCCATTATTCCTCATTTGGATGAGACGGAGCACAGCCATGTCACCAGCGATGATGTCGATGGAGACACAAAGACCGTCAATGCACTACACAGTATCAGATGCTGTCGGCAATGCCGAGAGCATCACACGATTGTGCCAAAACATTTCGCCATGTAAGTACGTCTAGACCGTCTACTAGACGGTCTAGCATCGACTTGACAGTGTCAAGTTGACACCAGAAGCGTCGTTAACAGTCGCTACCATCGACAGACGATCAGTTGTGCTGCTTGCGCATCCGGTCGCCGATAGCACTATTAAAATTAAATAGGGATTACAGCCCTCTACTCGTCGAATGTTGATCAGTAAAGGCCAGCTAATACTGATCCGTTACTACTGTAACGGCGTACATAATCTTTAACATGTTGCGTCTACTGCCAGGCGCGAGACCCAAGCACCAAGGAGTCCTTTTGGCAAGGACCAAGCTGGGCAACGTCATTCAACACGCTGCTGTTTTCCTGCTGTACTTGAGTAGCGAGGATATGTTTCGAGCGTCGTTTGCTGCTTGCAAGCCAGCAGTGGGCGGTGGTCAGCTGTTGACAGAGGACGATGAGCGACTGCGTTCCCCTAGAAGATGCCAACGAGCATAACCCGCCGATACGACGATCTTGACGGCCCTGCCCACTCTCGATGAATCAAGCGGCGTCGAGTCATCACTTGACCGCCTGCAAGGCCTATCCTGGTACATGTACCCACTCGCACGCAATACGACCCACTTCCTTCGCACGCATAAGGAGCGTCGCGACTTCCACCACCACTGGTGTTTGTATGTTCAATACATGTATTTCCATCCATACGCCTAATAAATATCCTACCAAAGACCACGACCTGCTACTGCATCACCTTGGCGCTGCGCTCTGCCAGGCGCCGCATGACCAACTCGAAGACGCCGTTGCGCCCAAGCACGCACCAGATCTGGGAGCTCCTCTTCTGCAGCACCAGGCGCTCCCCCTGGAGCGTGGCGAGTTGCGTCTGCAGCTGCTGCAGTTGCTGCGCGTGACACTCGCGCGCCTCGCCCAGCAGCTTGAGCATTCCCTCCTCCTCCTCGCGTTCCTCCGCCATGTTCGCCACGACCGTGTCGGCGTCCCCCAGCGCGGGGATATTGCCGGCTTCGATCTCGCGCACGAACTCGTCGATGGCCTCGATGCGGTCGCGGCAGTCGGCGATCTCGTCAGTGTACGTCTCCACCTCCTCCTGGTCGTCCCGCAGCGCCAACTGCACGTCGGCCATCTCCACCTCAATGTCGTGCATACGCCCCACCGCGGCCTTGAGCTCCTCTACCAAGAGCGCGCAGTTGGCCTCCACGGGAAGGCGAGTACTGGTGGTCTGCTGGTCCATTTGCTGCGGGTCGTGAGTGTCTTGGCTGCTTTGTGGAAAATCTGAGAGTGAGCAGTCGTCGCGCACGACTTGTGGCGGCAGACCTGACAGCTGACGGACCTGTCAGCTACGCATTATAGCGAGCATCATGCCGCGGGTCTGCTTTCGCTGAACCCCGTGGTTGACCCGTCGTCGCCCCAGAAAGTTGAGCTGCGCTGTCAAGCATAAAACCGCACACTTTGGACCTTTTACTTGAACCTGTCGACGGAGACATCGTGGACAGGTTTTTCCCGGAATCCCGACTCGGGATTCCGAGCGAAAGACTTGGCTGCATTCATCAAATCGCGCAGGCTGCAGCGTAGGATATGTGTCTACTGTACCACCCTTAGCTTGCAGCTCCAGAGCTCGGTCCCTCTCTAGGGTCGAGCACGCCTTACTTATCCTACCTTCATGTACAGGCCTCCCGCTTGCGTGCACACCTTCACGGCGAGGTTGGCGCGTGACGTCTCTATCGACATCGTGGTCGTCTTGCAACGTAGCGCTTGATCCGACTAGGGAAAGTGCGCGACGACACGAATGCAGCACGGACTGCAGGGCGACAGTTCGTGTACCCAGGACAATATTGCCGTGGACTATGGAATACTGTACTAGTATTAATAACACGGAGCCTTACAGCATACCTTTGCGTCGATCGAACCCACCAACGTGCGCAAATGTTCTGTACTGCCACGCAGAGTAACATTGGTTGCATTAGCTGGCCAAAAACACGGTAAGGCTGGCCAAAAATACAAATGCTTGTGGGCCGGAGTACATGTACCGTTGGATTGATTTCGGGCACGAGCCTTTCACTTCGCAGACGCTGTTGGTGATTTGCTCTTTCGTGGCACGAACCTCTGCAGGCCAGGAATTGTCCTACACTGTAGGACGGTTCCTGGACCTACAGTACACCACATTCATTTGTACAGTTCCGACCTGAAATAACAAAACTAGACGTACGGTACGCGGTTATCCCGTTATATTCTTGGCTCTGGCCAAAAAAGTTATTCTGGTTATGTAAAACACGTCGGAATTTTCTTGCCTTTTGCGCTGCTCATAAGGCGTTTGTATCTGATCCGGCTCGAAATAGGCCGGAAATTTACCGATACACTGCGGGGGTACGTGCAGAGATCCATGTATACCTACCCCGCAGTATACCGTATACTGAGAACCGTCGCTCGAAGACTGCTGTAGGTGCGATCTGGCGAAAATGCGTAATGTATATATTTGCAGATACCATGCACGAGGCGCTGACATGTATTATACATGGACCCATTTTTGGCAGGGAGGGCTATTCAACGCAAGTTACGATGAGCACGCTTATCTTATGGCGTCCGAACTGCTCATTTCTGCAATTTGCTTCGTCCCGAGCAAGCCACCGAACACAAGAACCAACCTGTCGACGGCGAATTCGTGCCGTCTCGCGCCAAGCAGGTGCTAAAGGCTCCACAGCTCGTGGCCTGGTATAACCACTTGCCGCTCGGACTCGCCCCACTTCCCGTGTATCTGGACCGCGACAAGCTTATTCTACTGCTTGTCTAGGCAAGCCACACCCATTTCGGCACCGTGCGCTTAAGATTCTGAGGCTGGCGCACGATCAAATCAAGTTTCTAGGATGTGAGCTCTGCGCAAGTGCGAGTTTATTGAGGATGAGCTAACTATCAACATACTTTCCGAGATATCTGTATCTAAAGAACTGCATTGCGTCTCGAGCTCTTCCTTTATCGCACCTTGCCGACATACCAGACAGGAACGTCTCGAAAAATAGTAGAACAGCAACGCCGCAGTTGTAGTTTTCTCGGATCTCGAAGGTGCTGTAAGTCCTGTACCGATACTTCCGTGCCGGAAGCAGCGATTCAATCTCCTCCTGCATAAATTGTATAAGGGAAACGATTCGATCACCACACTGCTGCGGGTCGAACACCAGCACCGTCGATTTTGCAGGGTCACAAATGACCCCACACCAATGATTTCGATCCGTGCTTACGACCATAAGCAACGCAGGCGGGTTTTCCTTGCCCTTGGCAAATCCGAAGACTTCATGGCTTTGAGCGACCTCTAGCTCCACGTCTCTCATCGGTAGCCGCAGTACATTTGCCGGCAACGCTACTGCACGGTGCTTACGACGGTACTGCCGAATCAAATGGACAATGGGTTGATCGAGACAAGCCTCGTTCAGAAGCTCTTCCCCGCATATGCCACTTGGTACCATTCCTCGTGCAGACCGCGGAGTCGAAGAAGGTGCAAGTTTACATCTTCGGCTGGCACGCGTGCTTCCACCTCAAAACCATCTTCTGGTGTAAATAAAGCGTGACGCTCACTAGCCACCCACTTCACAGCTCCATCCAGGTCATCATACCGCTCCAGAAGTCTGTACCAAATATTCATGGCATCGATAGTACGACTACTGTACGCCGTATTGCTCACCGTGACAACGACATCCTTGCGCTTAATGGGCACCCCTCGAGTCTTTTTCCACTTTACGATGAAAGCATTGATCCGCTTGCCACAAGACGTCAGGACGCTACGTGGCAAGATGCCCACGAGCTGGTCTGGAGGTGTAGCCGTTACCTTGGCTGCACTCGTCACTGAAATAGTTGCGCGCTCAAGTGTGACCACCTTCAGCTGACGAAGTCGCGCTGCGAATTCCACATACGGAGCTCCAACTTTCACGGCGTCTTCCAGCAACTTTAGCGATAAATATGACATTCTCTTGACTATTTTTTTGCCGTCTTCTTCTCCGGTGGACTGGCATTCAGAGTGGTGGCAAGAGCAGGTCCCTGCGTAGTCTTTTTAAAAGCACGAACATGTACAGCTTCGCTTTCAGCTGACCTGCACTCTGCTGGAATCTCCAACCCATTCTCCCCAGGAAATGCCGCTCCGCTTGGACTGCACAGCGCTCTTCAATCTCTGGTGTCGCTGGATTGTCGGGAGGTTTCGTGGCACGTGCAGAATCACCAGGAGAATTTTCAAGCTGAGCAAATGATTCCAGAGCCGCCTCAGTATTATGGCGACGCCGGCAGCGGACCAAAAACCGCCGGATCCAGCTAGCTTGGGTCTTCGACGGTAGTAAGGCAACTTCTTCAATATTTTTGCAATAGGTCTTTAGTGTATCAGATGTTACAATACCGCCGTCCCGAAGGCAATTTTCTTAAAACTCCACGACCCGCGATTCATACGACGAAACCTTGTGCGGACGACCGCCGCCCGTTTTTCT
Source organism: Phytophthora europaea (assembly GCA_030463285.1). Lineage (NCBI taxonomy): Eukaryota > Oomycota > Peronosporomycetes > Peronosporales > Peronosporaceae > Phytophthora > Phytophthora europaea. Next base: position 5,752 of record JAHQIV010000513.1, read on the forward strand.
GTATCGACCACGAATTGTACTTGGGTCCTTGATGAAACTGAGGTCCGGATTGGATAGCTTGTCTCGCCAACCAAGCAAAGTGTTTGGTTTGACAACAAAGTTCTGGCCGCTTCTGAGAGCGACCAACCCTTGTTTTGTTGCCAGAGCTTCAGTTTCTTCACTTGCTCTTCGACCGAGGTCTGCACACATGCACGCTTCGATATGCTGCTCGTTGGGCCGACGTGAGAGCGAGGGAGGTTCACGAAAAGAACGTAGGTTGAAGAATGGAAGGTGAGGCAGGACCAATGAATAAAACTCTACTTTCAATAGGTCCGATTCGAGTTAATATGAATCCGTTCGAGTAGTTTTGAATCCATTCGAGTTAATACGAATCCATTCGAGTAGTTTTGAGTCTGTTCGAGTAGTATTGAATTTCTAGATCTGTATTAACTCGAATGGATTCAATACTACTCGAATGGATTCGTATTAACTTAAATGGATTCAATACTACTCGAATGGATTCGTATAAACTCGATTGGATGCAAAACTACTCGAACGGATTCATATTAACTCAAATAATTTCAAAACTACTCAACAAAAACCAGGAAGAGATTCACAAAAGGTCACTCATGCTCGAGCTGGAGCCTACCTACTACTGAAAGCCTACATGGACCAGCCACCAATACAGGAAGCACTTGGCAAGGCCCGGGAGGAAAGATCAGCGGAACGTAACAAGTGCAGCGAAACCAAGTGAGCCATTACGACGCATGTAGAAAATCGTTTGTTTAGAAGTTATTACGAACTATACAAGACGACTAGGTTTTATTGTTTCTGACGTTACTACTCAACGGTCAGAGCGGGCCCGTTTCGTGGCGGCCGGCCTACCTGACCGCCTGTACCTTCACCTCGCGATCGCTTCCGTGCAACACTCCAGTCCATTAGAATTTCACGTGCCATCAAATCAACTAGTGCTGAATGATGCATTGCAAAAAGCAAATGGACACAGTAAGCGAATTTTTGCCAATACTTACATGGACAGATGCGTTGCGCAACGTCGACTGGCCATCCTATAGGAGGCCGACCCTCCGTTTCCATGCGAGCGTAGTTTGCACCAAACTGAGCTGTTACAGCTAGGTACTCTTCAGTGCGTTTTCGCGCCGGTACAAATACTCGTTTTGCGGGCTTAGCCACTACAGCTACTACACCTCCTTCGCTGTAGTGAAAATCTGGGTTCTCTACCAAGAGCTTGTCACGCGCAAGTTCTCGCATCCGGGTGACCAGTGTTGATGCGGGCTCAGCTATGTCCCGAAACATTCTCTCACTTACAGATTCACTAGTCACGCATTGAAATAGTAGGCGTATCAATGTTCCCATTTTGAGTTTCAAATGTAGCGAATAATGCTGCTTGAGGTGCCTGTTGAACTGCTCTACCGGGTTATTTGTAGTAGCATAACCCAGCGGAGTCCAAAAGCAATGCCACATCACGAAACGCGTGTTCAACTATTCTTTTGAGAAATAGGCAGCAAAACCTGAAGCATCCGGAAGCGTTGTCCACCGCTTTATTGAGGCATCCACCAATTTCAGAAACTCTTCTTGCGATGTGGCGAAGTGCATGTTGTAAATATCACACCGGATAGTAGCCGCAGTCACGCCTGGAACGGCCTTTAGACGTTTGTTCACATTCAATAGAACATGAAAAAGCACATCAGGAAGTTGTATGGAGACGACTTTCCAAACACGGTTTGTAGCGCATTGTACTGGCCGTCGTCTGCATCACCCATCAAATTTGCGAGCTGAACTCTTTTCCCAATCAATGTAACGTACAATCTGTGAAACGCAGCTAGTGCAGCCGTGTATACATTCTCCGTAACTTGCCATATAATGCAAAATGCCACTAGATGAAATGTTCGAGAGCGATCAGAGATTCCAATTACAAGGACTGGATAGCCTTTTTTAGAAAGCTTGTATGTTGCATCACTGTGAAAAATGAAACGGTGGGGAGCACGATCCAATCGTCGTAGTGGTGCTTTCGTCGTCACACCGACAATAAATGGCACTTGGTCGGTACCGTTCCCTGAAATCGCATTACCATCCATGTCATAATTCCACGTGAAAGTGACTGGTTCATTGTCATCATTTGTCCACGACGGGTCAAGTTTAGCTCGCACCATTGCCGTGATATCATCGACCCAATCGTGGCTATCTAGGATAGTCTTCATGTAGTTGTTGATAAAGTCCTGAACGGTTGAGAGTGCTGGCATCTCTTCAAAACGAATTCCAAACTTTATACGCAACCCGTTGCGGATGCGCAATGGCTTCAGACCTTCGGACGCCATAAGCCTGCAATACTGCTTATGACAAGCTTTTAGCACGTTAGTGGGCGCGTCTACTGCACTTGTGAGATGATCGCCGGTCTGGTACACCGATGCCAAGTTCGTCTGGCTGCATATAGTTAACTTTCCTCTCCACAAACACTTCAAACCGGGAAAAATTTGTTTGCATTTCTCTGATGTGCACTCAAGCAGCTTGTAGCGCATCGGATGAGGCAATGGAACTACACACATTTTGCAACTTACAACTTGACTTTTGGTAGCACGTGACTGTTTCCCTTTATCAATAATTCCATCTGCTTCTGAGGTGGGAACAAGAAGCGCAACTTCACACCATTGCAATCTTGGTGCCATCTTAAATCAATTATCTAGCCTAAACGTTAACACATACCATCACGGTTAGCCAAACGCAACACCTACATAAGCTGCAGAATCTGTGCACCTCTACTGCCGACGTGGGTTGCCTAAGGTGTCTTCTGTCTGTATGGCTACAAACATGCAGATCTGCGGGTGAGCAGCGGTTCGCACGTCACAACTCGGCCAGTTCTGTCCGAGCCGTTCTGTCCGAGTTGTGACGCTATTCCCCCCCTCGTTTTCGATACGCACACATTTCATGTCGAATTCTTCAGCATCAACTATGAATGCTATACTTCTTTCATCGTGTATTGTTCGAGAAGTCTGTTCTGGACAAGGTTGTAGGCTTTAAAATCAAACTCCCTCGCAATGCGCTTGATGCGACATGTAACCTGGTCTTGGGCATCTTTACATTTGCCAAAAGGGTTTGGGAGACAAACGGAAGCTTTAAGCTGTAGATCAGAGCTCGAAAAAAAAGGTACTATACTGAACCTTACCAGTGGAAAAAAGGTAGCGACTCAGCGATGATGGCGCGAGCCATATAAGGCAGCGCCACCCAGCCAAAATAGTAATGCCTCTATGCTACTCGTTTTCCGTCGGCATTAACAAAAATATGATGCGTGTTGCTGCAGTAGCACAAAATTTATGTATTTACATACATACATGTAGGAAACTCTTCCGCGTGTTGCTCCAGCGTTATAGAGACATAATATGTCGCAGGTATTATAGACAAATACAAGCTACAAAATGCGATAGGTATTTATGTTTATCTCAACTGGATGGGTCAACATACCCGCACAATTTGAATATCAAACAGGCTATACAAAAATACAGGTATTCTGCGGTAACGAAAATTGTGATTGACGTATCGTAATCGACAGGTATTAAATCAGAGAAGAATCGTACCTCAGTGCGATCCCGCCTAGGACTCTGGATAAAATCCAGAGAACTCGATATACTTTTTCACCCAATCAGTCGTACTCAAGTTTGTACGTCGGCCAATCAAATCTGCATACGGCGCGAGGTTTTACTCTAAAAACCTAACTGTTAATTATTTTCTGGACCGGAGAAGTACTGCAGCATTTTGGTTCTTTTGATGGCTCACGTGATAAAGGCATTTTAAAATCGCGGACGTGCGATCGTCCGACTCGATCAGGATCGCTTACGCGTTGTCGCGTCTCTTCGTCGAGAAGCGATCATAGCTTTACGAACTAATATTGTGTGTTCCACTCAAAATTTTCTGGATTTTATATCCGGAGTCCGTCCCAAGAGTCAAACGGGGGCTAATACTGTACCTACATAATAAATATATTGCGTAATCCGATATTATTTGTGCGTGATATGCATACGTTACAACCTCTAAACCATCACTCTGTGGTTCATGTCATTTTAAAGTGTTTTCGCAGCAGTCGTGAGAGCGGCCCTTGGCGATGGACCTTCAGGCTCAATGGACGGATATTTGTATCGGTCGCCCGCACCGACCCGGAACCCACAAGCCAAAGTCGAATTAATTGATGAAATTTTCATCGCCAGATAAATCCTCCCAGTCGAAGTTAGTCAAGAAGGGGGCGTCTGTATATCCCACGCAGTGGGAAAACCTTCGCGCAACATCCATGCGCTCTAATTGGCTTAAACATTTCATCGATCAGAGCTAATTGGCTGATAGATTTTGGACTTAATTGAGGTGGACGACACAGGCAACACACAGGTAATTTTTCTTTTTTTTCGCGGGGTATTCTATTCAGCTAACGTTGTTGTTATTGTTTCTATTTCCCCTTTTGGTAGTTATGCCATACAAATACGAAGTCTACTGACCAAATCTGATTGACTGGAGAGGTCGAACACGAAGATATTAAATATCACAAATTTTGTTTCAGTCGGATTATTGCGTCGTTGTCTGTACTTACTCTAGAGTGCAAGGCTGTTCGACCATGTGCAGATGCTGCGGCTGCGAAGCAGATGTGTAGGAAACTGATCTCGTCCTACAGCTAATGCCTTCTCACCAAAAGGAAATTCGCTCCGCAAACGGGAGTTAATTCTGGTACTGTTTCTTTTGGTTTGGCCCTGGTGTGGCTGTGCTAACATTGCGCAATAGGGACACTGGCGAATGTTTGTACATTATCATCAATATATTACTCTTAAGTGAAATGCGTGCTCGCCTATATTTCAGAGCTTCTTCGTGCAACGCACGACACTCAAACTTTTGGTTGTTTGGTCATTTCAGTGAAAACCACGACTCGCAGCGACCCGACTGATGCAAACAGATGCAAACAGACCCTTTTGAGTCAGTCGCCATTAACGCCGCCAGCAGGCTCCGCTTCGGTTACCGGCTTCAGTTACCGGCTTCAGTTAATCGGCTTCAGTTACCGGCGAGAACTAATCCGATTTGGGCTGTTCCAGCATCACCATAAATGGTTACTGCTATCCCAGTATAAAAACTCGATTGATTACTTGGAGCTTTGGTTTTTCGCAACAGAAAAAATAGGGAAAATGACCAAATCGGAATGAAATTGCAAATTAAATGCCAAATCGGTATGCAACGTCTATCCCTACCCCGTGAATGGGAACATGTGTTGCCATGAAATTTCGCATACCGATCGAGTCACTATCATAACGAATCTTTCGCGTAATCAGTTCTGCGTATTTTAGAAGTCCACCAACTTGCTTGCATCCTCCACATCGGTACGTGGTCCTATCTGCCCCCTCTGCGTTGCTCCTAATCCGCTTTGTTCGTGGACGCACACGCTTTGCTATTAGATAGAAGTGGTGGTTTGGTCACCGCATCCGGGCTGATTTCTTCGTCTATCGGTAGGTGCAATGCTACACCCGTGAATTCCTGGATGCACATGTATGGTCACTTAATAGACTTCATCAAAGTAACTACTACGAAACACTGCTCAGCTTTCCATGGCTTTCCAGAGTTGCAATTATGGTAGCACGGTAATCTATGCGGGTCGATAAATGCACATTCTCGCTCAGCATCCGCGATACCGCACTCGCACAGACCGCCACGCATCGTCTCGGTACACGTAGCTAATATCGAGAGACGAATGCTGTACTTTGTAATAACCTACTATCCTCGCACTGACCGTCGTATAATATACAGGATATTATCATCAGGCTCTTAGGCGTAACCTCCATATTCTTTTGCAGCCAGTTGGCAGTATTTTGGTTGATTTTGTATGCTCTTTTGAGGATGCGGCTGCGCATCGCATGTATGAATTGATATGGCGGTACATGCAGTTCCCTCAATCCCATCATCATCATCAACAACAACAACAACAACAGCAGCAGCAGCAGCAGCACTACCACCACCACCATCATCGCGGCGGTGGTATATAGGAAAGAGCTTGAGTACATGTATTGGATGTACAACACTCATTAATAATATTTCCTACACTTTGGTTTGGTCAATATTTTTGGTAAGGCAAATGGTCAGTTTAGTAGCCGCGGGGGATAATCTTCACTTAACCCTTTCGCGAGCTCTTAGACTTAGTATAGTATACAAATCGAAGTAATTCGAAAATAGATGGCGGCATTTTGCCTCCTCGAGCATGTAGCCATTCGACCCTTCAGGAGTTTGAAGTACAGAAGGAGGCAAAATGCCGCCATCGAGGGGGTCCGATGGCGCATCATGATTGGTCAAAATACAATATTGGTGAAGTGTCGCCTCAAAACCTGCGAGCATTTAAACAGATGGAGGCATTATTCTGAAGGGTCAAATCGCACCGTGTTTTGAAAAGGCCTCAGAAGGAAGCATAATGCCCCCTTCGGCCGCGAAAGGGTTAAGTATTGATAGCTAAGGACGATGTTGCCAGTTTAGTAGCCTTTTTAGACTTGGTTTTGGTATCGCCAACTCCAATTCACTCCGGCGTCGATTTTTCAAATCGCATATGACACCAATGAATGCTTGTTCTTTCCGAAATACTGAGATTTCATTTGTCAAAATTAAAGGCTACTAAACTGGCAAAGGCTACGAAACTGACCATTTCCCTTAAGACATACTTACAGAATTGAAAATATGCCATCTGTTTACTTCATACCGATCCAGTCGCAAAATATACCGCTTTGGCATTTAATTTGCAAATTCATACCGATTTGGTCATTTTCCCGGAAAAAATAATCTGAAATAAATTGGCGCGATGTCCAAGTACAGTCACTGACTTTTCATATAATAACCTATCGAATTGAATTTCATGGAATCTATTAGGTCGATAATTTCACTTCAACATGGGGTCGAAGACGGCACTTCCGGCGCATTCTGCGCATTTTTTCCAGGTAACCCGAGCTTCTTGTAGTAGAGCGGCCCCAGCAACGCTTGAAGCTTGTTAATGGACTCGAGTGAGCTTCGAACGGTCCGGCGATACACTTCCCGGAAGCGGTTAGCCTTGAGGCAGCGCCGATTAGATCTTCCATCTAGATGGCTCAAAGCGACAGCTACTGCAACTAGCAATACGGAAGCATTGGGATGATCTCTTCGTCGTTAGTAGTATCGGTCAAGCTGCCATCGTGCTTGAGTCAAGCACGATGGAAAAGCACCGTCAGAGCCTGCATAGATATTAGAACCTGTCGCAATCGCCCTCCGACTTCGTACACTCTTTCATGACGTCTTGCTCACCTTCTAGCTGCTGGATAGTGTCTATCGGAACATCGGCGGCCGTGTTTTGCATGGCGCCATCTCGACGTCACCGTCGACCCGTGCGGGGCCGTCGCGACTCGCGAGACGACCTCCCCGGTATTCTGCGCTGGCCCAAAATTGCCGTTGCTTCCAAATAATTAGGCTCTGGCACAAATAAATTGGTGCAGCGCCGTTTTCTTTTCACCGAGTTATAAATAGATATTTCAGGACCCTGTTTTTCCTTCGTGCAACATTCTGAGGAAAAATCAGTTCGAAAAATTGGGGGTTTCGGGAGGGATGACATACCGTACGATGGGTTGGACGCTGGCTCGTGAGCTCCTCGTTTGAACCGCCAATTTCGCTTCGCTCATGGCGGGCAAGGCGTCGGAAATAGATATTACCTCCTTGTAAGGGCAACTACTCCGGCTCACGCGCCGACCATTGCAGACCTTCGCTTCGCTTCGGTTGCAAACGCTCTCTCTGAGGCCAGATGTCGCCCATCCTGTTCTCGGGCTTAAAAAACACATGGTAAAAACACTTGATATTTGTATTTAAAAAGCCCGACCAAAAGTCAGGCCCGACCCGAATACGACCATGTAAAAAATCTACCCAAAAACTTGAGAACGAGTCCGGTGGGGAGTTCGATCCCACTGTCACAACTTGATCCCTGAACTAGACGTTGTGCCGACTTTCCCTGAGGGAGTGCGCCCAAATGCGAGACTACTGAGTGTTCCGCCTCAGATGGAAATGTCGGCCATTTTGTTTGCACGACGGACCGCTTTGCGTTGGCATCGTCGATCTTTGGCGAGGTCCCTTATCTGGCGCAGCAGTCCTACGCTAAGGAAAACTGCACGATCGCTGCCGGCTTCCAAGCTTTTTCAGCGGACGGGAAGTGCCATTTTGTGACCGAGTACAGCGTCAATGTGACCCTGAATAGCGATGGCTCGGGTCTTTTGGAGAGGTACTACGACGACCAGTGCAATACGAGTTTGGGTGAGATCCGCTGCCAAAGAAGGAGCTTGCGGCTTACGACTGCATGGATAGCTTCAAGTATTACGCCTTCAGCGCCGCTACGGTGGAGACAAACACCAGCTCTGGTTCTGGGACGACAGCAACCAACAGTAGCTCTGGTTCTGGGACGGCGGCGACAAACAGCAGCTCTGGTTCTGGGACGGCGGCGACAAACACCAGCACTGGATCTGGGACGTCAGCGGCGGCCCCACTGCTTATGACATCTTCTCTGCTAGCTGCCTTCCTCGGAGGTCTGGCCGTGGTGCTCCTCTGAGCCAGCGCAGGCACGTCGTACGTGTGTGGTGGGCCGCTTAGTTGGAGAGCAACATGGCCAACGACGACGTACGGACTTCGCCCACCACAGCGAGCTCATCCTGAGCCCCTGTGAGCATTCACATCGCGTTCAGTAGCCCACAACTCGTAGGTTAGCGCGTATCAAAATCAATACATTTACTAAATACCAGCATTGTTCTACACTTGAAGAGGGTCCAACAAAAGGCTTCACTCCGTGGTCTGTCAGACGCGAGTCAGCAGATCTTTTCACACGTCACATGGATACATTTGATCACTTTAGGCGGGTGCATCTCGCGAAAAGCATGGCGTCGTTCGATGACTTGGCGTTCACGGGTCCACCAGCCGTCGACGTACACAGGCCGCACCTTGCCTTGCCATCTGCCGATCTGCCACTAACGCTGCGTCTTCTCACTGCCGTGACCTTGCGGCTGACAGGCCGTAGCGGCACCAACGGCGGAGCTCTTCTGCCGAGACTGCAACGAGGCGCCGCAGACCACGACGGCAGGTGCGGGGGGGGGAGAAGGAGAAGCAGGGACTCTGCGCCTTTCGAGCTGCGTCAACGTCTAAGTGTGTGTGTTGCCTTTGTGCATTTGCTGCTGCAGATGGGAAGCGCTGCTTGGTCTGCGGCTGCGAGCTGGAGCGTCGGCAGGCAGCAGCAGCGACGCAGGTGTGCGGATCAGCGTTCACGGCTGCTACGATGAGATTCTAACAGAGAGGATGGCCGTTGCTATGACATGACAAGAGTATCGTCGGTGCACTGTTCGACGGCTCCGAGACGAGTGTGCAGGAGCTCCAGGCAATGGCGATGCGCTTGCTTACGCAGATTGGCGGTGACTGGACCGCAGGGGACAATGGAGCGCGTCGTCCCGCGTCTGAAGAGGCTGGTAAGGAAGGAGACATCGCCTGGCGGTGGTGATTTTGGTGTGTCATTAATGGTGTCGTGGCGGGACAGTGAAGGATCTGGGGTCGTTCGCGGCGGACCAAGCCTCGACAATTGAAGTGGCAGTTGTGGTGAAGGGCATTAAGGGCGAGGTGGGCATTGGATCCGGCTGTGAACAATGGAGTGCCAAGGAGATTGATAGATAGATCCACTTTGTGTAGGTGATCGCTGTTCCGGGAAACTTTGGTCCGTGTGAATCGCTCAAGGAGCGCGACGTGGTGGTCGCTGATCCGTTTGACGGCGCCAATCCCTTTCAAAATGCCAACGAGATGAAGGATAAGGTAAGAGCGCCTTGCTCATTTACTCAAGTATTGGGGTTGTAGATTTTCTCACGGTTATTCATTCCTCCCTGCATTCATCCAGATTGTCGTGATGGCTCGCGGTGGCTGCTCGTTCACACGTAAAGTCCTTCGAGCTCAAGACGCGGGCGCTGCCGGTGTCATTATCATCCAAACGGTCGACGTTTGGCCGTACACGATGACGGACTCCACCGGTGAAAGCAAGGGCGTGACAATCCCGGCGTTCATGATGAGCGCAAAGGTTGGCAATGGGTACGTTGAGCTTGCAGATCACGACATTCTTCAAGATTGTTCTCTGACATTGTTGCTACAGCTTTGTGGAGTTCCTCCGGGGCAAACGGGACAAAGGTGTTTCGGCGGACATTATCGTGCGGAAGGATGCGCGTGAGTGCGTTATTTGCCAGGTGGAAATGTCCATCGGCATGAAGGTCACGCGGATGCCTTGTCAGGTGAGAATGGAAATGGCTGCCTTCACCTGTGCCCTGCATACCGCTGACCAGCGACTTGTCTTCCTTCTTGACGCAGCACATGTTCCACACGGGTTGCCTGCACGAGTGGCTGCAAATCGGGAACTCGTGTCCAATCTGCCGCGTAGAGATCGCCGCCAAACGCACCGCCCACAACAGCTCGTCAACCTCGCGGAACGCGCAGCAACGCGGTGACTTCGCATGGAGCGAGTGGTTCTCCTGAAAGCACCGCAAGTTGAAGTCGAAGTTGCACAATTAATTTTGTTTGCATTTCGTTTCAATAATTTCATTTCAATCGCATCACTGCTGCCACAACTTGTACGAAATCCGCCACCGACCAGGATAATTGGCTGAAAGGCAACCATTGACACTTTTGCGCGCCTCTAGACAGCAGCCATGTCGACCGAGTTCTTCGCCTCGAGCGCCACGGCCACAGGCCCGGCCTTCTGCCCGCACTGCGGCACCATATTGGACCACCCGGACACCAACAGCATCGTGTGCTCTGCCTGCGAGTACCGCTGCCGCTACCAGGGTGCGTCAGGGTCAACACAACCTATTGTCGCATTCCCTCTAACTTGATATTCCTGTCGCCCGCAGACCTGCCGTCGCTGACTGTGGTGACCCGCAGCGAGGACAAGCCCGCGCCCAAGTGGCTGGACGCCGAGAAGGTCATGAGTGAGGTCACGGGCCCGGCCCGCGCCACGGTGGAGGAGACGTGTCCCAAGTGTGGCAACCCGGAGATGGACTACTACACGCTGCAGCTGCGCTCGGCCGATGAAGGCCAGACGGTGTTCTACGAGTGTAAGAAGTGCGGCCACAAGTTCTCGGTCAACAACTAAACAGCAGCAGCGGCAGAGTCCATGGCTGCCCTGACGCCATATAGATATATCGATACATGTACGTTCACGCCGAGGCTACTTGTGTTTGAGTTAGGTTTGCTACTGCTGGTGGTCGTGGAATTTTTACTGCATGGTGAAGCCGGTGATCTCCATGTTGATGACGAGGGTGAGGTACGTGACGAGCTCTTCGTAGGAGCGGTAGACAGGCAGGTCGAGACGGTTGAAGCACGTGTGAGCTTTCGGGTAGAGTCCTGTGGGCGGAGCACCGATGGGCACCAGCTGGAGACCGAAGCGGCGTATGCGGCCGTCGTGGCTCAGCAAGGCTCGGAAACCTTCAGCTGGAACGCGAGAGGTGCCGGTGACGAACTGCAGCAGACGCGCGCGCTCCTCTTGGGAAAACACACGGACTGCCTCCCAGAACCACTGCACTACTTGGTGCTCGCTGCTGGTGGCTTGGTTGAAACCTTGTTCGGCGCGCGTGTAGCGGATGTCAGTGTGTGATTCCCAGTCAGCAACGTCGATTGATGGCACGCCGCACAAAAGCAGCTCCAGCTCTTGATAGTCAAAGACAGCAAGGAGTGTGCGTGGAAGCACATCGTATAGGCCCTGGAGCAGCGCCGCGAGCTGTTCGCCTACCCCAGCAAACATTTTGTGCTTAAACAGCAGCATCAAGTATTCTTCCTTGTTGGCATCCGTCACGGGTATGCCCTTGCCGCCTGGCTTGAGCTCATCCGTGACAACCGTGCCATCACTCGTTTGCCTCTGGATAGTAAAATCGAGCGCGAGAGCTTCAGCGCCATCATTGTCACGGAGCCAGAGAGCGTGTCGATGGAGTTCAGCATCGAGAAATTCAAGGTCGGAGAACGAGATCGGTACTCCAAGAAGGTGCTTGAGAAGAGGAAGTGCTAGATGCACTGTCATAAGTTGTCCCTCCAGAAGGCACTTCGCCAGCAACCGGCCGACGAACTGGAAGCAGTGAAGGTGATCTCGGTGAATTTCTCGCGAGTTCGGGTTCAACCAGTAGCCGGATTGATCCGCGTGTGTTCGCCGGAAGAGCCCGTAGCTCTCGTCGAAGAGTTGTTCACACAAGAGTAAAACCCACTCACGAAGCAAACCACCTGCATCCAACCCGGGTTCGTCAATAAACTCGATTCGCAAGCGCTGTCGGAGATCAGCTGCAGGGACGAGCATGAGCAAGTGCATGGATTCGCCCAACACCGCCTCGCGACGGATTTTCAGGAGCAGATGACCCTCATCCCACTGAACAGCTACCTTGCCCAGCTCTTTGAGGAACCATCGCACTTTTAATTTGAACGGCAGAGCAGCGATTGACTCGAAGTCAATGTAGCTGGTGGCTCGAGGGAATTCATCGATGTCGATTGAAGTTACTGCATCGTGCTCATGCACAAGCGAGTCCGCTGGAACCCATTCGGCTTGGCCCTGCTCGTTGACATGGCGCACGTATCCGACCGACGGCTGCGCTATGAGTGCATCATCGGAGCTCACTGCTGAGGCTGATAGGCCGTCGCAATTTGCTGGACTTCGATTGCCGCGGACATTTTTCCGGATGGCAGCGGAATACGTTCCATCCGCGTCAGCGGAATCGACCATGGTTAGCTCCGTTTCCACTCCGATATCTTCTCTATTGCTGTGACTGTCCACGGCAGTCGAGAGCGGGCTGGTGGAACCGTGTGAATCCTCTTCAGGACTGTAAGCATACGCTGCAGGTGCTGACAATCGCTCACCGTCTGGAGTACTTGGCAAAAGGGAGACTGCAGCTGCTGGCAAACTGGAGCGGATATTCGAGGCGAGTTGGCTGAGGCGAGACGGCTGGCAGTGGCCTACGCGCACCCAGCGGAACTGACCGTCGGGCGTTCTCTCGCGTTGCCACAAGTGGCGTCGCCGTGCCCCTCGCTGACGTTGGGTCAGGTTCATTTCGTTCAGCCGACGAACGTGAAAGGAGCGGTTTCGAGCGGCAAGCGCTGCCTGGGACTCGGCCGACTCGCTTGTTAGAAGTTGGTACGGCTTTGTCGCTTGCTTCGTGCTCGTTGGCGCTACCCCTTGTGAGATAACTACAAGAACGACACGCAGGGTTAGTAACATCGATTGAGTTGAAATGCAGGCCCGCCAGCCCTCGCACCTTCTGGAGTTCCGCACATGAGGCACTCTCTCTTGGCCGGATGGTTCTCGTGGTAGCAGACGGAGCACTGCCACTCAGCCTGTCCGTCCTGGATGACGCTGTCCTCGAGCAAGTGGCGCTGCATGTTGTTGTTGAGGTTGTCTTCCTGCTCAAACCGCTCGAGGCGGCGCTGGTGCACGCAATACAGCAGCATGGAGCCCCCAGCCAGCGCCACCACGACGCCCAGGAACACATACATGTAGAACTCAATGGCTGGAGGGAAGGGAAGGCACAGCTCTGTCAGTCAGAGACAATGATCCAAGACCCAAGACCCCCGCACTGCACTCACTCTGGCGCTCATGAGCGGACAAGTCCCCCATGCTAAGGTGCCCCGCACTCCCGTCCAGCGACGCCGAACTCGCGTTGATCCCAGGCAGCAGCGACGGCGCCCCGATGCCTTGCGCCATTGAGTGACTCCCAGCGAGAGCGAGGAACTGTGGCAGAAGCCGCCACCGTCCCCAGTCGTTTCTTCCCCTTTGCATCAACGCAGCAGCCGGGCGTCGTCACTCCAAGTCGCACGCCGTTGCACCTGGTAGCCGTTAGCAACAACTTCAACATGCAGTGACCATCACTCCCGTCGCAACTCAAGTCTGACATCTTAAGTTGCTCCCCTGTCCCACCAACGCCCGTAACTTTCCTTACGTTGCGCCAAGTGCCACAAAGACCACCAAGCACCGAGCATGGCGGACGCGCCGCCGCCCGCAGCCACGCCGGACGTCGCCCCCAAGAGCAAAAGCGGCCAGAGCAGCAGCAG
>JAHQIV010000514.1:0-19811 GCA_030463285.1 Phytophthora europaea
GCGGTGGCCGCTCCGAGCGCTGCTAAGCGTCCGGGGGCGTCGCTGGCCTACGAAGGCTACGGCAGCGACGGAGAGAGCGACGCGCCGCAGCTGCCCCGGATTATTTATTCGTCGCGGACGCACTCGCAGCTGAAGCAGGTGGTGCAGGAGCTCAAAAACACGTCATACCGCCCCAATGTGGCGGTGCTGGGATCCAGGGAGCACCTCTGCGTAAACGAAAAGGTGTCCAAGCTCCGAGGCACGAGGCAGAATCTCGCGTGTCGATCTACTTGCAAAGACAGGAGGTGGGTGGGCTGGCACTCGGACAATTGAATTCCGGTGTATGGATTCTGACGTGGTGCTGCGTGTTGGCTCTTGTAGGTGCATGTACAAGCTCGGCTTTGATGCGTACGCCAAGAGTTCGAAGAAGCAGGCACAACCCATCATGGACATTGAAGAACTGGTGACTACAATGAAGGAGAAGACTGTGAGTACTGGGCAAACTGGCGGTGTGGTGGCAGCCAGTTTGATGACTGATGATTGTTCATGCTTTTGCTGTCTACATGTAGATTTGCCCGTTCTTCCTGACACGGAATATGCTACCGGAAGCTGAAATTATTTTCGTGCCGTACAACTACCTCATTGATCCCTTGGCTCGTCGCTCGATCGGAATTTCTATTGAAAACTCGATCTTGATCTTCGACGAAGCTCACAACGTGGTAGGCATATATGTTCGTGGCTTGTATATTATGCCGGGGCTGTTGTTAATATGCAAGAACGGTGATTTGCATAGGAATCGATAGCCAGTGAAGCAGCGTCTTACGCGCTCTCGTCGAATGACATTTCCGGGTGCATTTCTGAAGTTGACACGTTCATCAGAGCGCTTCAAAATAATAGCGTCCAACTGGCAGCTGGAAGCAACCTTACCGTGGAGGTAAGGATATCATTTTCCCCTATAAACATGTATCGTAGTGCACTAACGTTGCCATGCAGTCTACCCAAACGCTTCGAGCTCTATTCATGGAAATTGACAAAGGCTTGAACGGCTTTCCGCTATCTTCGAGTGGAGGGTTCACCAAGGTGAGTAAACAAACACAGCCTTGAACTTCAATGTGTTCGCTTCTGACTTGTTGATGTATTGTAGCCGGGGCAGTATATCTTTGAATTCTTCGAGCAGTTTAACGTGAACTTCGAGACCTGTCCGCTTGTCCTCAACATGATTGAAGAAATTATTGAAGTGGCACATGGAGGAGACGATTCGCAACGAGCTGCATCAAAGCTCGATACCATGTTATCGTTTTTGGGTACTATATTCCGAAGCAAGGAGCAGCATCTACAGGTAACAACCGGACAAAGTATTTAAACTTGCTGGGCTCGTCAGTTAATCGCCTCTAACAGTCACTATTGTGTGTAGTCTGCAAAAAACTATAGAGTTCATATCCAAGAAGTCCGAGAAAGGTACCTCAACTATGCATTTTTATGATCAACAATACGTCTACTAAATAGTTGGGCCATTTCTTCGCAGACCTTCCAATACAGGACGCCTATTCAATGGCGGTCGGAAAAATAAGACGACTATCCGTGCCTTCAACTATTGGTGCTTCCATCCTGGAGTAGCTTTTCGTGAAATTTGTGCCAACAACGTTCACAATGTTATCTTGACGAGGTAAGAGAAACCATTATTGGTTAGTTTGTTGCTGGTATCTAACTGCGTCGGTGTGGATGTGCTATAGTGGAACTCTTTCTCCGCTGGATACGACGGTTAAAGAACTTGGGATTGACTTCCCGGTACGCCTTGAAAACAATCACGTGGTAGACGCCGATCAAGTTTGGGTGGGTGTGGTGGGTACTGGTGTGACTGGCAAGAGATTGAATTCAAGCTACAACTTCCGGTCGACTGAAACGTATCTACTGGAACTGGGAAACACAATCGTGAATTTTACCCGTCTCGTTCCTCACGGTTTGCTTGTGTTCTTCCCCTCGTACTCCATTTTGGAAGAGAGTATCGACAAGTGGCAGCGTCCAGCAGCGGGCGAAGCAACTTTATCGATTTGGGATCGAATCGTACAACAGAAGCAAACGTTTGTGGAGCCACGAGGTCGAGTGGATTTTAAAGCAGTGGTTAATGAATACCACCAAGCTATCACAGATAATCCCAGGGGGGCAGTATTTTTTGCTGTGTGTCGAGGAAAAGTAATGCTGCCGCAGAATGGACCATTTCAGCCCTACTTATGAATCTAACTGCATATGGAATCTGCTGTGAAAAATAGGTCAGTGAAGGCATTGACTTCTCGAACGATAAAGGCCGTGCAGTGGTTATCACCGGCTTGCCTTTTCCGCCAACAAAAGACCCAAAGATTGTTCTGAAGAAAAGTATACTGGATGAAGCCGTGGTGCCTCCTGGGGAGCTGGTACGTAGTCATAGGCCACTACTGTGTTGTCAGTGATCGCTTAACCTAGTTTCCCCGTGCTAGAAACTTACCGGCAACGCATGGTACATCCAACAAGCGTCGCGTGCAGTCAACCAAGCCATTGGCCGTGTTATTCGTCACAGGCACGATTACGGAGCTATCATCTTGCTGGACGAAAGGTTTGCATTTAAGCAGCAGCAGGAATGCCTATCGAAGTGGTTGCAACCCTATTGCCACACATGCAGGGGCTACGGTTCGTGCGATACATTTTACCTCATTCATAAAGCTGCGTAGATAATCTGATATGTTTTTGGGTATCTTGCAGGTGAAGCACATATAGGTTTAACTCGATTTTTCAAGAGCAATAAGGCAAGGGCGGTGCCAGAGACATCTGTCAAGAAGTTGCCCAAGTCCATTGGATTGTCCAAGAGAGCATTGTCAAAAGTGTCCAAGGCATCGTCTGACAGCGAAAGCGAGCCGATTAGCCAGCAATTTAGCGCGCCAGAGCTGTTGGGTTCCCAAACGGCAATCGGAGATGGTCAATCATACGTTAATCCGCAACTTCTTCGGCACGCACCCAACCCTCCCGAGACAACTGGTAGGATTGTGCTGTGTATTTTGGTACGGATTTGTTCTGGCTGTTGTCTGATCAAGGTGTTCGTACATACATTGTGTCAATAGATCCCAGGAAGATGTTGCCGCCTACTGTCATGTCAAGGCCGGTAGCTTCTCAGAAGCGCTCATTAGGCTCGCTACTGATGTCAGCATCCAAGTCCTCAATGGTCGACACAACGTCGTCGATTTCTCGCCCGTTTGCGGCACCAAAGACACTGAACGGAGGTGGTAGCGTTGATAGCGCCATTGTTGTCGATGGTGATGATGACGCACACTCTTGGCAAAGTGCAAAGCAGCAGTTTGCAGCTAAAAAGAAAGCTGGCGCTACCAATGAGAAAGTGGCCGCCGAATTTCCTGCTGTAGCCAGGAAAGTGCTTCAGCCAAACGATGTCCCACAACTCTACGGTTTGGTACGGCAGCTTCACACCGGAGAAGATATCGACACAGCTTTGAACGGGATCTGCGATCTCCTTCGCGATCCCGCTTGCAAGGAGCTATTGGACTTGATGCCGCATGTATTGAATGGCGCCATGTGCGGCCGATTTATCGAGGCGGCCAAGAGTCATGGACTGAATGTCGCGGTAGCTGGCAATGCCCTAAGCAGTCCAGCTGAAACACGGACTTCGGATATGTCGACATTCTTCGAACGGCTCCAGCAAAAGCGGAGGAAAACCCAGCATGGCCACATTCCAACGGCAGCAATTGTCAAGGACCCGCAATGTGTCGTGTGCTATGATATCACGCGCAAGGCGTTTGCCTCGCCACAATGCGGCCACATTTGCTGTCACCCCTGCTGGAAAAAGGTAATCACCGATGGATGCGATGAACCAGAGTGGGACGTTGGAGTGAACTGATTATTTTTGCGTGCTAATTGATTAATGCAGATGGAGAGGGATGGGTTCATCTCCTGCCCAGTGTGCAAGGTCCCAATCAAGCTAGAGCAACTGAGTTTGATTCGAGCAGCGAAAGATTCTTCAGGGCGAGATACAAGCGGGGGTAGGCCCGCATGACTTCACGAGCCCTTATCAACCAAAACAAATGGGAATGTGGTAAACTCAAGCGGCAAGCCGTGTCTCGTCACTTTAGTGGCCCCTTGAGTGTTGAATTGGAATTGTCAATTCATCCTGATCCGTTCGTGGTGGTTTTGGCTCCCGGCTTCAGATTCCACTGAGCACGCAGAAAACCGATCCTGGAGCTGGTCCGCACATGGCCCCACTCGTTTTCGCGCCGCTGCTCGGTTGCGTGCCCCACACTTGCTGCAGTGGTGGTATCCGTTATGCATTTTGGAGGCCGATAACGGTTTGAGCACTCAACGGCCCACGTAGCGTTCAGAGTATCTGGATTGAAACGGATGAATCCGCTGCGGCAACGGTATTAATAGGCGGTCAACGGCACACCTGCCAACGGCAAACGACAGCGCTCGGGGCGTGGTCTGCTAGTCGAGCAGGGCTTGGTGGTAGCAACTCCTGGTCTTCGCGGAACAGTCTGACCGTCAATGCCGACCAGCTCTTCAACCAACGCTAAGGCCAAGTGGTCGTTTCGGAAACGCGCGGGTCGTTTTGCACAGCAGGGCAGCAGCTGCCTTGACTGGCGGGTGACCGGTTGTTGCATCGACTGGCATTTCTGCGTTCCGACCTTGGCACGTTGCCCCACCCGACGATTGCGGATTCAAGATCACTTCTCGACTTCCCATCCCCACGGCGAAGCATTCCCCACAGTCACGCCTCTTCAGCTTGCTGTACTCCACCTAAACGTTTGTTGAAGTGTTCCCACCGACTCACTTCAACACGTAGCTGGCCACTCGACTCTCTACTTCATCTCCAGTGTCCCAAGATGTTCTTCGCAAGTGGCTTCGTTGAAACAGACCGACGGGCGTCGGCTGGAGGCTCCGAGGAGAATGACATTCTTCGTGAGCTGCTCCTCGAGGGCGAGTTTGCATCGCCCCGGCAGCTGCCACCTACACCCGCCAAATTGTTCGGAGATTTTCTCGGTGCTTCAACTCCCGGTCTGTCCAAGCGCAGCAACCAACAAGTTGACGTCTCGTTCCCGCAGATCTGCTTCGACAACTCACCCCACTTCACGCGCTTGCAGCCGTTGTCCAGCCGTAGCTGTGCCAGCTTCTCCTTGCCAAACCAGTCTCCGCTGCCCGCCTCCGTTGTCAACGCGATCGTCTCGCCACCTCGTGTGTTTGTTCAGGAGTTCGCGCGCCTACCTCAACCGTTTTTCCAGGACAGTGTGTCAATGGACTTGGACATGCGTGGAGTCAAGTCCGATAAATCTGGCGTGTCCTTTTTGACGTCGTGCCTCCCACCTGCGCCGCTGCCATTGCTGACGATGCCCCCACTCAAGAAGAAAAAATCATCAACTGCCGCTTCATCGTCGAGCAACGACAGGAAACAACTGCGCTGCACATACCCAGACTGCCCCAACCTTCGCCGCTCTGCAGGTTTCTGCAACCGCCACAGTGGCAAGGTGTGCAATATTGCCGGCTGCAACAAGTCTGCACTCAGTCGAGGCAAGTGCCCTGAACATGGTGGCGGCTCGCGTTGCAAGAAGGACGGGTGCTCGAAATTCGCTCAAACGCGCGGACTGTGCAAGTCGCACGGCGGGGGCCGCCAGTGCAACGTCAGTGGCTGCACGAAGAACGCTCACCAAAACCGGTTGTGCCGCTCACACGGTGGAGGAAAGCGCTGCGACTACTTCGGCTGCCCCAAGTGGGCACAACGGTCAGGATACTGCTGCGCCCACACCAAAATGGGCTCCAGCGGTCTCGCTTCTCATGAGCGCTCCCACTCGAACATGCCAGCGATAGTCACGTCGTCCCCAGCTTCGTCTCTGTGTGTTCTCCCCGCACCCGTCCCATCACCAACTTTGCTGTCTCCGCACCGCCTCTTCTCATTCCTGCCGTAACTCAAGAGTTCGCCCGCTTACCAGCAGTTCCTAGCACTGAGACCACCAACGTCAAGCAGACAAAGTCATCTAACCGCGCCACGCCGCAATTGAAGCGAGCAAGTGCGCCGATCAAGTGGGTCGGCGGGTAGCTGCCGTCCGCGTAGAATGCAATATTTACGTGCCGATCGATGCACGACTACAGACAGCAAGCACATCAGAGTAACAAATCCAAAGGAAGATGTATAAACCCAATCTGGCTGCAGCTCTGCCACTTCCCTTCTGCACTCCAAACCGTCGTCTGTGCACCACCTACCTCTACATCTACACGGGGGTAATGACGCCACGCTCGACAAGGTCCGGCACCTCCGCAGCGAGCCACGGAGCCAACTACATGAAGAAGAAGAAAGAAAAAAAAACAGTCAAACACTCAACGAACTGGGCAACTAACTACAACTGCTGCATCACTCACGCCGAGTGCGAGGGCGTGCGCGACGCCGAAGCGCGGCACGTTCTTCTGCCAGAGCGGCGCGAAGTGGATGGTGAGGCAGATCTTGCCGCCGCGGTACATCTTGGACGTCTTGCCCTCGAGCTCGGGGACGCACAGCTCCGGGTTGGCCACCGGGTACGTGGCCGGGATCTCGAACTCGAGGTCGAACTCGTAGCGCAGCCCGTTGTGGAAGGACCAGCACTTGCCCGTCCAGCGGGTGCCCGCCTTGTTGGACTCGATGGTGAACCAGTCGTTGTCCGCCTCCTTGTTCATCTTGACGTACTGGATGAGCGCCAGGTACTCCTCCTTCAGGCGCTTCGTCCACTGCTCGCCGTCGCGCGGGCCCGCGCGCGTCGTCAGCAGCGGGATCTTCTGCACAGTTCGCTTGGTGCTCTCGTCGATCGGCGCGTCCATTGTCGTCGTCCCTGACTAAAATTCAGAACTGAATTGTACCCATGCTTTTCAGGGACGGGTAGAGACCAGATGTCCCAAAATGAGATGTGCAAGAGGGCTTTGGTGTCTCGGTGAAGACCCGTCAAACACGACGCCCGAGCCGGCTGCGGGGCAGGAATCGTCATCACCCAAGCACGTGCTCGCAGACACAATGCGTTTGCCTGGTCGGCTGCACGCGGATAGCGACCGACAAAAACACGCTTAGGCACGCATACGTCAAGTTCGAGCGCGAGTTCGTGGTCATCGAGTAGCGAGGACATGTCGCCTTGACGCAGTCGTGGAAGCCGCAGTTGTTCGCGGTTGGTGCGCTCAGGTGGTGCCATTGGTCGGTACATGTACCAGCTCACTTTCAAGACTCACTTGAAGAAGCATCTCGGGTGACATAGGTACCAGAGCTATGGCGCGGTGTCAAGATGTTGCTTCTGATTCGAGTCACTCGTTGCCACGCTTCGCTTCCGCCGCAGCAGACGGCGGCTCGGGTGTGGGCCGTCTTCGCGTCGCTTCCGTCGCGCGTGCTTTGGCGATCACGAGCATACAAGTTCGTCGACCTCGGACGCGGAACGATACCGAGCCGACCGTGGCTGGGGTGTTAGCGGTAATGACAAGCATCCGGTGCAGGAGGCTGCTGACAAGCTGCTGTCCAGATCAGGCTTCAACTTCAGTAGTTGGAAACAGCTGCTCGGGGCGAGCCTTCCTCTGCTTCAGTTTTACGACTGCAACAGTTGCAGTCCATCATTTGACCACAGAAATGCTTGGTGAGCGCCGATCCTGCCGTCCCGCTGTCCGTTTCGGGCGCAAAGTAAACCAGCGCTCAGACGGCTTCGTTCATTTCGTGTGCATGATCACGCGGCAATAGGCCAGAGGACCAACAGGAAGAGCTGCTGTAGTCGAGCGCGTGCTGGGCGCACCTCTGCTGCCAAGCAGCGTCCATGGAGATCCCTGATGTCGCCCTCGTGGCCGTTGCGCGGCTGCCAATGTGCGATCACCAAGCGCTCACAATTCAATTTGCCTTCACTGACTCCTCCAGCTTCCCGGTTCAAGATGCAGACCCCATGTGCTGTTCGCCTTGTGGCGCTGGCCGCAACAGCATCACTCTCGGTTATGCTTGCTCGCTCGCAGCTAGCCGGCACTAACACGGCTGAGACCCACCCGACACTCACGTCGCAGAGCTGCACCAGCAGCGGATGCACTGATGAAGACACGTCCATCGCTCTCGACGCCAATTGGCGCTGGCTGTACAAGGAGGGCACGTCGACGAACTGCTACACTGGCAATGAATGGGATGAAATCATTTGCTCGGACCCCAAGACGTGTGCGTCCACATGCGCACTCGACGGCGCCGAATACTCCGGAACGTACGGCATCACCTCCGAGAGCAACAGTTTGACGCTGAAGCTAGTGACCAAGGGTCCTTACAGCGCTAACATCGGATCGCGTGTGTACATGATGGAGTCGGACGACACGTACAAGGCCTACAAGCTGCTGAACCAGGAGTTCACCTTTGATGTCGATGTATCTGACCTCGACTGCGGTTTGAATGGTGCCCTGTATTTCGTGGACATGGACGCCGACGGTGGCAAGAAACGCTTTTCGGGTAACAAGGCTGGTGCCAAGTACGGCACGGGTTACTGTGACGCTCAGTGCCCCCAGGACCTCAAGTTCATCAGCGGTGAGGCCAACATCCTCAACTGGACGGCCAGTGCCACCGACAGCAACTCTGGCACCGGTAATTATGGCTCGTGCTGTGCCGAGATGGACATTTGGGAGTCGAACAGCATCAGCAACGCGTATACTTCGCATCCCTGCTCGGTGACGTCGAAAGCTGGTGGATCATATCGCTGCGAAAGCGCTACCGAATGTGGAACCGGCACCTCTCACCGCTACGATGGTCTGTGTGATAAGGACGGCTGCGACTTCAACCCGTACCGAATGGGCAACAAGACATTCTTCGGTCCTGGCTCGGACTTCACGCTCGACACCACCAAGAAGTTCACGGTGGTGACTCGTTTTATCACTGACGATGACACTGCGTCGGGGACTCTGAGCGATATCAAGCGGTTCTACATCCAGGGCGGTGCGACCTACGAGATGCCGTACTCCACGTGGTCGGGTCTTACGGACATGAAATCTCTGGCAGACGACCAGTGCTCTGCAGCGAAGAAGGTATTCGGCGATAAGGATGACCACAAGGCTAAGGGTGGCCTTGCCCAGCTCGGTCTCGCGATGAAGCGAGGCATGGTGCTCACCATGAGCCTGTGGACTGATCACGCGGCGAAGTGTCTGTGGCTGGACTCGGACTACCCGGTCACCGCCGATGTTTCGAAAGCTGGTGTCGCCCGCGGCACGTGCGCTAAGACGAGCGGTGATCCAGACACCGTCGTCTCCGAGCAGGCCGACGCCACTGTTGTCTTTAGCAACATCCGCTTCGGCGCTATTGGCACAACCGTTGATGGTATCAGCAGCACCAGCACGACAACCGAGACGAGTACATCGGGCTCCTCGGCGTCTGCCGGTACTTCAGCAACGACCTCTGCTCCGTCAGCTTCAACCGCGTCATCTGGTTCATCAACGAGTGCTTCGTCAACTAGCACGTCCACCAAGAAGCCCAGCTCGACAACTTCAACGGATACGAGCGATGAGACTAGTGCGGATGCTGACAATTCGTCCACTTCTTCTGTAGCCTCGGAATCAAGCCAAGATATCAATGTGACGACGACGCCGGTGGATGGTAGCACTGATGCCGACAGCGCATCGATCAAGGCGCCGACCAAGCAGTGCAAGACGAAGCGCTACTAGATGTTGGCGTTTAGTCGTTGCATTTCCGTGGTGACGTGCTCATTCGAGACAGTTGTTTGTCGTGAAGGTCGGGCGGCAATGGCCAAGGTTGTTAGCTAAATGAACGAGTTGCAGTTTGTTTTATCCAGTCGATGTGTCAGGCGTTTTGCGCGAAAGCTAAACTACATGTAGTCGCGACACGAGTCGTGTACCAAGTTGCAATCTCGTTCGCTAGCGCTTCGAGGCCAAACAACCATAATAGAAGATCGAACGGCGGAAAGCATTGTGGGCTGGGAGTTTACTTGCGCTGGTAATACCAGCCTGGTATGCACAACTGCTTCCTCGAAGGAGCTTGCCTCCGCTGACACTGAGCAGACCTGAGCCAGAGTAAGGAAGCTTCTGGTTAACAAGCTGTTTCCGTCTGGCCAGTCGAACCTGAAGTTGAAGCCGATCGTGATTCGGCTCAGCAGCTAAGTTGGATGGATACCCGAGTCGGACACGCGCCAGCATGAAGGTCATCGTTGCACCAGTGGAACCGAAGATAGCAGCCCGGGTAGAGGAGAGCAAGATAGTCGATGAAGAACGATATTGCTCGCACGGAGGAAGACATCGCCAAAGCAGCTGGGCGGAGGACGATAGCAGCAGATATCCGTTGATGTGGACTTTGCTTGTTATGGGCATCCCCCACGGCACTTTACTGTAGGTCAGTCCCTAGTGATCGCACCTGAGCGCTGTCCAGCCGAAAAGCCCGACTCCGCCATTCACAATTCAATTTGCCTTCGCCAGAGCACGTCGTCCCCTACTCCGGTATTCTTCAACGATGCAGACCCCGAGCGTCCTTTGCCTCGTGGTGATCGTCTCGACGGCCTCACTCGCGGCGATGACCACGATCGCGCAGCAGGTTGGCTCCAACACGGCCGAGAGTCACCCATCGCTCACCACGCAGAGCTGCACGAGCAGCGGCTGCACCGACGAGGACACGTCCATCGTGCTGGACGCCAACTGGCGCTGGTTGTACGAGGTCGGCACGTCCACGAACTGCTACACGGGCAACGAATGGGACACGGACATTTGCTCCGACCCCGAGACGTGCGCGTCGAACTGCGCACTTGACGGCGCCGACTACACCGGTACCTACGGCATCACCGCTGACACGGACAGTCTCACCCTCAAGCTGGTGACCGAAGGTGCGTACAGCACCAACATCGGTTCGCGTGTGTACGTCATGGAGTCGGACGACACGTACAAGGCCTACAAGCTGCTGAACCAGGAGTTCACCTTCGACGTGGACGTGTCAAACTTGGACTGTGGTCTCAACGGCGCCCTGTACTTCGTGGACATGGACACCGACGGTGGAATGAGCCGCTTCTCCGGCAACAAGGCTGGTGCCAAGTACGGCACGGGCTACTGCGACGCTCAGTGCCCCCAGGACCTGAAGTTCATTAGCGGTGAGGCTAACATCCTCAATTGGACGGCTAGTGCTACCGACAGCAACTCCGGCACTGGGGAATACGGCTCGTGCTGCGCTGAGATGGACATTTGGGAGGCGAACAGCATCGGCAACGCCTACACTTCGCACCCCTGTTCGGTGACGTCGAGCGCTGGTGGCTCCTACCGTTGCGAGAGTGAGACCGAGTGCGGTGCTGGTGACAGTCGCTACGACGGTGTGTGCGACAAGGACGGCTGCGACTTCAACCCGTACCGAATGGGCAACAGAACGTTCTTCGGCCCCGGCTCGGACTTCGTGATTGATACGACGAAATCGTTTACGGTAGTGACGCGTTTCATCACTGACGACGGCACTGCGACGGGAACGCTGAGTGAGATCACTCGCTTCTACGTGCAAGACGATGTCAGCTACGAAATGCCCTACGCAACGTGGGCGGGTATCGAGGACATGAACTCGTTGACGGAGTCCCAGTGCTCCGCTGCGAAGACGGAGTTCGGTGACGAGGATGATCACAAGGCCAAGGGCGGACTCGAGCAGCTTGGACTTGCCATGAAGCGTGGTATGGTGTTGACCATGAGTCTGTGGACAGACAGCGCTGCCTACTGCCTGTGGCTGGACTCGGACTACCCCGTGACTGCTGACGCCTCCGACCCCGGTGTTGCTCGCGGCACGTGCGCTAAGACGACGGGTGTTCCTGACGATGTTATCTCGGAGCAACCGGATGCCACCGTCGCGTTCAGTAACATTCGCTTCGGTGACATTGGCACCACGGTGGACAGTATCAGCTCGTCGGACGCTTCAACGTCCACCAGTACCTCAACTGCCACTTCAACAACCACTTCCCCGTCCTTCTCGACATCTTCGGGCTCGTCGACAGCTGCTAGCACAACTACAGCACCGTCCACATCGACCAGTTCCACTGACGCTTCAGTGCCTACCAGCACGTCCTCGTCGGGCGCTTCGACGTCCGCCAACGCTTCGTCATCTACAGTCGCTTCTTCCTCGGAGGCGAACGAGGCTGACAGCGAGACCGACTCGGCCTCCGAAGTCGATGCTGAAGCCGACTCGACCACTGGAGAGAGCTCCGAAGTTGATGCTGAAGCCGACTCGACCACTGGAGAGAGCTCCGATGTCGATGCTGCTTCAACCACCACTTCGGCGCTAGTCACGTCGACGAGTTCTTGCAAGGTTCGTCGACACTAGATGTAGAGATATGTGCTGGGTGTCGTGCAGTACATGTATTGTAGTCAGATCCATGTAGCAAAGTTGGGTCCGACTTCGTAATGAAAAATGTTGTTTGTCACCAAAGATGAATGAAACGTGGACCGGGTAGGATGTGATAGGACGACACAACGAACAACATTTCCATTAAGGATTCTAAGGCCATCTACGGCTGCTTAGCGCTTAGTTCGACACATAACCGTTTTCACACATCCGAGTTTAATGCATCTAGTGACGACGGCGCTTGCACGAGCTGATAGACGTGGTGGGGGTCGAGTCGGCCGATGCGGCCTCAGTTGCGGCCGACGCGGCCTCAGTGTCGGCGTCGGCTCCGACCTCGGGGTCAGCCTCGTTGCCGGTCTCCGTAGTAGCCGCCGACGGGGTGGCGGCCTTCTTAGGGGCGGCCGTCTTCGTGGTGGTCGTGGTCTTCTTCGTGGTGGTCGTGCCAGTCTTGGTGCTGATGCCCTTCACAGTTGAGCCAATGTCACCGAAGCGGATGTTGCTGAACTGGACGGTGGCATCGGCCTGCTTGGCGATGACATCCTTGGGGACACCAGACGTCTTGGCGCACGTACCGCGCGAGACACCGGGCTTCGAGGCGGCCGCCGTCACGGGGTAGTCCGAGTCAAGCCACAGGCACTGGGCGACGTTGTCCGTCCACAGACTCATGGTCAGCACCATGCCGCGCTTCATGGCCAGGCCGATCTGCTTAAGGCCGCCCTTGGCCTTGTGGTCGTCCTCGTCACCGAAGAGCGTCTTGGCAGCCGAGCACTGGTCATCCTTGAGGGACTTCATGTCCTTGATGGCCGAGAACGTCGAGTGCGGCATCTCGTGGGTCACACCATCCTGCACGTAGAAGCGGGTGATCTCGCTGAGAGTGCCCGTGGCCGTGTTGTCATCCGTGATGAAGCGGGTGACCACGGTGAACTTCTTGGTCGTGTCGATGGTGAAGTCCGAGCCAGGGCCGAAGAACGTCTTGTTTCCCATTCGGTACGGGTTGAAGTCGCAGCCGTCCTTGTCACACACACCGTCGTAGCGGTTGTCACCAACGCCGCACTCCTTGGCACCCTCACAACGGTAAGCACCGCCGGCCTTCGACGAGGTCGTGCACGGGTGCGAAGTGTAGGCGTTACTGATGCTGTTCGACTCCCAAATGTCCATCTCGGCACAGCAAGCGCCGTACTTGCCGGTGCCGGCGTTGCTGTCGGTCTTGCTCGGGGTCCAGTTGAGGACATTGGCCTCACCGCTAATGAACTTCAGGTCCTGGGGGCACTGAGCGTCGCAGTAGCCCGTACCGTACTTGGCACCAGCCTTGTTGCTGGCGAAGCGCTTCTTGCCGCCGTCAGTCTCCATGTCCACGAAGTACAGGGCGCCATTAAGACCACAGTCGAGGTTCGACACGTCCACGTCGAAGGTGAACTCCTGGTTCAGCAGCTTGTAGGCCTTGTACGTGTCGTCCGACTCCATGACGTACACGCGGGATCCGATGTTGGTGCTGTAAGGACCCTTGGTCACCAGCTTCAAGCTCAGGCTGTCGCTCTCAGAGGTGATGCCGTACGTTCCGGTGTAGTCGGCGCCGTCGAGGGCACAGGAGGACGCACATGTCTTGGGGTCCGAGCAAATGGTCTTGTCCCACGTGTTTCCGGTGTAGCAGTTCGTCGACGTGCCCTCCTTGTACAGCCAGCGCCAGTTGGCGTCCAGCACGATGGACGTGTCCTCATCGGTGCATCCACTGCTCGTGCAGGCCTGAGTCGTGAGCGGCGGGTGGGTCTCGGCCGTGTTGGAGCCGACAAGCTGCGCGTCGGCGGTCATGGCGGCGAGCGAAGCCACCGCAGCAACCGCCACGAGACGAAGAGCACTCGGGGTCTGCATCTTGAACGGAGGTGGTCGATGAGCTTCAGCGAAGGCAAATTCAATTGTGAGCGATCGATGCGGGCTTCCTTCCTCGCGACGTCTTGTGTTGGGACAACCGGATCGATCAGAGAGCGCTCGACCCGGCGCCGGTGGCACAGACAGCGCGGATCAGCGCTGTAAAGGAAGAGCTGTCCATTAATTTACTTTTGCTGTTAGGGTGGGCATCCGTTTGGCGTCCAGCTGCTTTGAGAGAGTCCGTGGATCACCTTACTATTGAGACCGGACCAGGTTCTGCCGTGCTTCCAGCTGGCCGGTGAGTGTGCTCAAGATGTGCTAACAGCGAAATGCTCGCCTCTACCTGCCGAGCTTGACTCGAGCGTCCAGCCCAGCCAACGTCGAAAGTCTCAATCCCACTTCAATTCCGGCCGTGTTTGAAGCATCACCAACATGTCGGCAACGCCAACGCAGTTGGTACGTCTGGTGCTCGGAGAGCATGTGGGGCGTTGACAGGTGTATCGGCAGCTTAGCTCTCTAAAGTGCACAGTCTCAAGGGCCCAGATAATGTGGATTGTTTTCCTTGCCGAAGCAACGGACGGTCTCCGCTGCTGGAAGCTTTCCACGGTGACGACGCGCTCAGGCGTCTCTCAGGAGACCTGTACACTTGAGGGGCAGTTGGTCAGTGGTACAGTACTTTCGGTTGACGGACTTCCATCTCATGATCTCCGGCAAAGGAACGAACTTCCCGCCGAAAAGAGTCTGATCCCGAGTACACGAAGCGGAATCCCGAGTAAGTTACAAGTAAATTTTCCAAAAGAAATTTAACAATTTTGAGTGAAAGCGGAAGAACGCCGAGTGCAGAGACCAACTAACCGTGTCATATGAGGGCTTAGAGAGACCGTTTGCACCCGGAGCGAAGCGGAGGGCTGCAATGGTCGGCGCGTAGCCCGGAGTAGTTATGCCAACGTGGAGTTTACAATCTAATCCAGACACCGCGCCTGGCCGAGTCGAGTCCGCAGACGAGAGCCAACGCGCGATTGTCCTACTAGATGTCTTGGCGGCTCTTGTACTCGCGATGTTCTGCCCTTTTCCTAAATCCTGTCTAATCGGATACGTGTACTTGGGATTCGTGTACTCGGGATCCCTTCCCGCCTGAAGTACATCTGCTGGTTCTGTTGTCGCGGTGAGCAACGCTTCGTATCGACAGTTACTTGGACTCTTTTAGATACATGACCGAACTATCCATAGGCAGAATTTGCACGTCTTTTGACTCGCATGGGTAATCCTTGCCAGCTATCAGTGGATGAGAGGTTCTTCTCCTCCGCAAAACTCCATCACTACACAGCCAAGATGGTGTTTGTCGGCCGACTTCGGGATCAAGGTCAACCAACCACTTTTGCCGAAGCGAACTTCTTTTACAAGAAAGGTATCAACAAACCATGTTGAAAGAGTTTGTGTGGGTTGCAACACGGGCCCCAAAGATATACTACAGTAATAGTTGGACCAGACTTCTTGAACCAGCCCTAAAAGAACAGTTGGTTATACCGAAGCACTTTTGGGACTGTCGAGTGCACTGAAGTCTTCAATGCAATTTGAAGACAACCCCCTAACCGGCTCACATGTCAGTTTTCCTCAGCCGTCTCGGCAGACTCGGCTGAGCCGAGATGCTTGACTAAGCCAGCCACGATCGCGATACAATTATCGAGGATACCGGTAAAAACGCTCGAATCTTCTGACATACTATCCCGTAGGATATATCAGCCAGATTTCGTACAGATTTGGTACAGATGTCTAAAAATGTAGCGATTTTAGACGCGATTGGCTCGAGCCGGCTCGACAGATATTTTAGACGGTCTAAATGGGGTCTAAAACATGAATTCCCAATGGCGGCGGCGTGGTGTCTGTGTCGGGGCCGTGCACGACTCGTGCAGGGCGGGTCCGTATCGGTGCTGAGTGACGGAGGTAGTGTGTGGGTGCCTACAGTGGTGACGTGACGATGGGTTCTCTAGTCTTTGCAGGTCCGTGCATGTGGGGCGGCGCTTCATCAAGCGGCGTGTCCGGCAAGTGCGACTCGCCGAACAGCATGTCCGGCTACTGGGCGGGTTAAGGTCACGTCCAGCGGTTGTTTTGTCTCGGTGCGTAGCGGGAGCAGTAGACACCCGCTGGCGAGTCGCATCGGTGGCAACGTCAGGATAGCGAGCGCTGCCGCGACGGGCTAGACTGTGAACGGCGGCGTTGGCGATCACACGGGCGATGCCGATTTTGGCACGTCGGGCTCGTTGCCAGTTGCGTCTGCATTAGAGCGAGCGGGTCGAGCGGGTCTGTACGTGGAGATCCGTGGCGGATCGGCCGGCAGATTCAGCACCCGCGAAGGCTCAATAACCGTGCAGTCCGGCGTGGATGACAGTATGCAACACGAAACTATTAGTCTCTCAAAATCATTTTGCTTGTTACAATATATGTTGCTGAGTCTCTAGAACCAAAACTGCTCACGCGCTTCTGACCGTTTCGTTCAAAGTTCACGTCCTGTCACAACGTTGACTTACGCCGTGATGTGGCCTTGGAGAGGTGGTAGTCTAGTAGCGATGCCTTCGCGCCTCAATGGAGCCCTCCGGTTGCCCCCGCCTTGCTAAAGTGACTTCAACGAGATGATCACTTCCACATCGCCGTAGCTGCTACGATCTGTACCAAATTTAGCTATCTGTACAGCTTTCCGGCAGCGGGTTGTACGAAATTTGTACGGACTCTTTCTGACTGAAAAATATGTCGGAATTATGCTACGGGGATCGGTTGTGGACCGATTCCCGTGGTCTATTTTCGTACAGATTTCGTGTCTAAAAAATCGTGTACAGATCTCGTACAGCCCGCAGCTGTCTAGATATCTAGATTTGGTACAGATCCGAGGAGCCACTTTGAAGTTGAAGTGACGCTCACTCACGCACGTCAATTCCACTCCCTGGCAAGCCCCACCACTCAGCAGCGATCATGGCGCATGCAAGCAAGCGCGGCGGGCCCACAGGACCGCGAGGCTACAGAGATTCCGATACAGTACTATGGCGCTGCTAACTATCATCGATGAACCACGTGGCTGGAACGAATGGGGTCGGGTCCGCCATTTGTACAATGAGCGTCTTGCGGCAGTCGAGGCCGTGATATACGTACGCACCACAGACTCGCTCAAAAGTCGATAACGCCACGTTCTCATGCCAGTGGCACCGAGTGGGAAGACTTGCTGCCCCGCCACCCGTGTTCTGTCCGATAGCGGTTGGAATTAGCCAAATAATTCTTCAAAAGGGCGATAACGTGACTGTGGAGGGCGAAGCCAGCTTCGACAAACGAGGCGCCATTTTCTGGCAGGAGACAGAAGCAGTTTGACGAGGGCGTATTATCCACGTGGCGCGGGTTCCGTGGCAAATCCGCCCTCGTCAAACTGCTTCTGTCTCCTGCCAGAAAATGGCGCCTCGTTTGTCGAAGCTGGCCTCGCCCTCCACAGTCACGTTATCGCCCTTTTGAAGAATTATTTGGCTAATTCCAACCGCTATCGGACAGAACACGGGTGGCGGGGCAGCAAGTCTTCCCATTCGGTGCCACCGGCATGAGAACGTGGCGTTGTCGACTTCTGAGCGAGACTGTAGCAGCGATCTCTCTGCAGGAGCACTGGCTTCATTTCCTGAACTCCACGATGGCAAAACCCCCGCTTCAATAAAAAGTGGTGTAGCTCTCCTTCCGAGTTGTGGTCGTGGTCTTCGTTCGCCTGCCCTTGGATGTAGTGCCTCCGTTGCCGACATGTTTGCTAGCAGGCGCCTTGCATGGCCACTGCTGAGAAGTGGGGCTTGCCAGGGAGTGCGTGAGTGAGAGTCACTTCAACTTCAAAGAGGCTCCTCGGATCCGTACCGAATCTAGACATCTAGACAGCAATTGGCCTGCGGGCTGTACAAGATCTGTACACAATTTTTTAGACACGAAATCTGTACGAAAATAGCCCACTGGAATCGCTCCACTGTAGTAGATCTCGTTCCTCATCGTAATTGTGACTTGCTCATCCTAACGTTACTTCGATTTGTACAAGTAAATATCTCGGGAGCTTGCTGGCCCGTGCCCGGACCACATTTTCATCGATATCGGGATCAAACGCCAACAAAAATCTTTCACGAACTCCGGATAAAGCAGAACAAATTACATTTGAGATCGTTATTCGCTTTTCAGAGCTCAGTTCGAGCTCGGGCAGCCAGCGCCAGGTGTCCGAGTCTGGATGTCCTTCACCAGGGCATCTGAGAACTTCTGACCATCCATGAAGGACTTCATGTGCAGAATAGGCTGCACACCAACGTCCGTGACGGTCTTTCCCTGGATCAGCTCGCTGTACTTCTGTGGGTAGAAGTTCGCCAGTGGGTCGACCCCGGTCGCGTTCGCAGACACGCCTTCCACCACGCGGAACAGGGCGTCGATGTCGTTCATCTTCATGAACGGGCACGTGGCGCAGCCACCAGCAGTCGAGCATCCCTCGCCGCCAGCAACACCAGGCACCAGCTCCTCGCCTTCCGTAGCGACGGCATCCGCCGACACGGGGAAGATGATTTCGACCTCGGGCTTGACTCCACCCTGCTGAGCGTTCAGTGTATCTTGCACACCGCGCACGATGGCGGTGATCATGCCGGCCTCCGTGCCCAGCACGAAGCTCAGCTTCTCTCCAGACTGGTTCTTGACAGCTTCCGCCGTTTTGGCCTTAATGAAGTTGAGAATGTTTGACGTCGATCCTACCACGCCGCGGCCTTTGTTCTGCGCCTCCATCGCCAGCGTGAACATCTCGCCAGGCACCTCAAAGTGCGCCGTGTGGTAGGCGTGGCTGTACTCATCGCGCACGCGCTGGGTCACCTTGTCTCCGAACATGTGGTGCACCACACAGTTTCCCTCCTTAAAATAGTCGAAGCGCGTGAGCAGCTCGGCAATAGTCTGGCGGTTGTGCAGCGGGTGGATCTGTCGGATCTTGTCGTCCGGGAGCTGCGCAATGTGCTCGAACATCTGCTGCAGGTTCTCGCCCATGTACGTGTCGGGTCCGTACCAAACGTTGATATCTGGCACCTGCGCGAAGGCCTGCAAGACGGTCTGCAC
This sequence comes from Phytophthora europaea, assembly GCA_030463285.1. Taxonomy (NCBI): domain Eukaryota; phylum Oomycota; class Peronosporomycetes; order Peronosporales; family Peronosporaceae; genus Phytophthora; species Phytophthora europaea. The sequence goes on from JAHQIV010000514.1 coordinate 19,247, forward strand.
CACGTTGGAGGACGTGCAGGTGATCGTGGGCACCAGGTCGTGGGCAAACGCCTTGCTGCGTAGTGACGTGTTGATGTAGACGATGTGCAGGCTGTTGGGCGTCTTGGCGGCCTTCTGCAGGTAGGCCAGGTAGGCCTTCTTCTCGGCCGACTCGGCCAGACTGCAGCCGATCTTTTGCTCGGCCAGGCGGTACACGGGGATGTGCTCGAAGCCGTTCGAGTCCAGGTTGGCGCGCACGCTCTCGGACATGAAGTCGACGCCCAGCACGGCCACCGACTGGATGCCCTTCTCGGCCATCTTGGCGGCAGCCTCGCCCATGGCCAGCGAATCGGCGATGAACGTGTGCGGCCACTTGAGCGACGACAGGACGCCCTGCAGCTCCGGGTCCATGTAGAAGTGCGCGACGATGCCCATCTTCTTGTCGTGGAGCAGCGCGTCGAGCTCCTCCACCACCTGCATGTCAGGCTTGAGGTAGTTGGCCTGGGCCTCAGCGAACGAGCCCTGGGCCGAGACGCCGTCGGCGGAAACCTGATGACCATCACTCTCGTTAGAACTAGCTCCTCGT
>JAHQIV010000515.1:0-19807 GCA_030463285.1 Phytophthora europaea
CCGCCAGCGCGTGGAGGAGCTCACGCGCTTCTTCATGGAGGCCAAGTCGGACATCGAGTTCGCGCTAGGCGGCGGGCGCGACTTCCATGAGGCCAAGGATAAGGACAAGGAGGCCGAGAGCGAGCGCGACGACGAGCGTGACGAGGCCGCTGACGACGACGACGACAAGGACGACGCGCTGGACCCGGAGAAGCGCCTGGCTAAGCTGCACGCCCGGCTGCTGAAGGACAAGCTGGACAACCGCGTGTACAACGTGATGCTGGGCCAGATCCGGGAGCAGGACCCGGCGCTGTACGGCGCTATCCTGTGCCACCCCCTAATCACAGGCGTGGACCCGAAGAAGGACAAGAAGAAGAAGAAGAAGCGGAAGGACCGCGAGCGCAAGGAGAAACAGCCCTCGCAGACCGGGATCGGAGCGGGCATGCTGACGCCGGACCTGACGGCGGAACCGCTGTCGGAGGAAGACATGAAGATGAACATCAGTCGCTTTGTGGCGAAGAGCATCGCCGAAGGATCGCTGCAGGGACTCATGTTGGCGGCGAAGCTCGTGCTGTCGTTCCTGGACCATCAAAACAAGGCGAATGAGGTCGTGCCGCCCACGTTCCCGTTGGCCTCCCATCTCCGAGTGCTGCGTGGAGAAAAAGCACCAGAATACAAGGCGAAGAAGACGTCTACTACAGCAGCGTCAGCGTCGGCGGCGAAGGAAGTCACGACGCCGACGAAAGCGGATCAAACCATGGCGGATACTACGCTAGAAAGCGCGGAAGGCGACTTCGACTCTGACTTGCAGAACGTTGTTCTTGAAGCTGCAGCTTCCGCTGAAATGGACTTGGACTCAGACAGTGGATCGATTGCCAAGCTCCGCGCCAGATTGAGTCGGTTTGGTGATGGTGATGATGGAGACGATGGCGACGATGATGACGATGATGACGATGAGCGTGGAGAAGGCGAAGACAGTCTTGGAGGGGAAGGCGTAGATGAAGATGCGTTGATGGCACGCGCAATTGCGTTGTCGCTTTCTCCCGAGGTGAACCTGCGGGACCAAAATGCATCAGCCGATGCTCCATCAACTCCCAAGAGCGAGAACAAACTGGATGAAGAGGCTACGGGCGAAAATGAATTGCCCGTTGTAAAAAATCGCCCGGAAAAGTTTTCTGCTGAGGAGCTCCAGGAGCTTGGTCCATTTACTCTCCCGGGTGATTATGTTGCTGATGTCGATGGAGCTACTGTTGTGATGGCACTGATAGTCCAGATGACCAAGCTATGCATGGAATACCTGAAGTCATGCCAGGAGGGTGTTCTCCCTAACAAATCACCTGTTCAGCCGCACCCGCTGACATTCATGCTCCTGAACTCTTTGTTAAGGGATCTGCACGCATCAGCCTCTCCCCGTTCTCGGTGGCCTGAAAACCCTAACTGGGTAGCTAAGTGGCATTTGTTCTCATCATGTTCGATGCTTTCGCTGTTCCGAGTCTTAGAAGTACACTTCTTTCACGTTGAAGTGATGGGCATTGCGCCAGCTTCAGTTGGTCTTGGTCAGATTCCCAAGTTGAATCCCCAGCGTCATGAAGGTGCTAGTGAAGGTGGCAACCCGCTGTTGGAGAGTTTGAAGAGTCTAGTCCTGAATTACATTTCTCTCGAGAATCCTCAAGTTTATCCTGGGCAGGATGTCATCGACTCGATCATATTTTCAGCTCCAGCGACATGTTCTCCGGTCGATATGCAAAATGCTGCTGCATATTATTACGCTCGTATTCGTGAGGAAGCAACGGCAGTGTGGGTACGAGCTTTTGCCATTTTTTATGACGTGCAGAAGGAACGACACATGCTACTGGCATCTAGGCTTGCTGAGTGCCTTAAGCTTGCCCGAACTGGTGAACAAAGTGTTGAGTGGAAGTTTCACCAGCTAGACATTTTATGCGCTCGGTTGGCGTTGCCAGATATGGCCCAGCTTTTTGTGCCCACCCGTGTCGATGTTATTGAACATGACAGCAAGACTGAGAGAGGGCAGAAGAACCAAAATCCTAGCGACCCAAGCGTGAAACCAATCGACGATGGTGCTCTCCAAAACGCTGCATCAAAAACGGGGAAGATCAAAGCAAAGTGGAACCCTGCCGTTATTCGCACTTCTCTCGAATCTGGGTCTCTGAGTCCGCGATGCCTCTATAACTATATATTAAGCCACGGCCCTCCTGGTCTTCTCGATACAATTATGGATATCTCCGGCAGTGGTCCGAGTGACGAGGCCCTAAACGCTGATACCTTGGCGAGTGCATACGAAGAAATGTGGGACATGGGGCGCAAGCAAAAAGCGGAGGCACTGGAATGCATTAATCGTCTTCCCAGTCTAATTGATTTACTCCGCGAAAGCATTTTATCGACAGGGTGGTACAACTTCTCGTTTAAAGACAACTACGAGTTGGTGCACGCTCCGTTACTGCCGCTTCTCGAGAAGGAGGATGATTCTTTACGGACTCCAGCTCTAAATGCTCGAATTGTTCTGCTGCGATCACTCCAAGATTTAATGATTCAACGATTGGGTGGTTCGCGCGGTGATGAGCCACCCGCTTTGGAGTTTGATTCATCGCGATGCGCAGAAACGATGACTCTTTCCGATGGAAACCGAACGGCAAAACAATACACGGCAAAGCAGTGGGGAATGGTGATGGCTACGACTGGCTGCCCTCCTAACACCGGTATTCACGAGTGGGGCGTTCGTCTCGATCGATGTGAGAAGGGACACATTTTCCTCGGTGTATGTACCAGGGATGCCTCCGTGGCAACCTACGTTGGTGGTGACCGACAAGGATGGGGACTCATCGGAACCCGAGCGCTTTGGCATGCCCGTAGTAAAGTCCGCGGTGACTACGGAGATGGTTTTACTACGGGCAGCGTTGTACGCGTTCGACTGAACACCGATAGTGGAGCACTTTCGTTTGGTGTTGGAGATAGTGATTGGGGCATTGCGTTCGACGGGTTAACTCAACACGGCACGTTGTATCCTGCAATTGGTCTGTACCAACGAGATGACCAAGTGACGATTCTGCCCGTCCAACCGACTGCAGACACGAACTTCGCTGCATCTTCGGGTGGAGAGATGATGGAGCCCAAGGGCGTTGTGATTCCTGCTGTTCTCAAGCCATTCTTGCACCACGCAGGAGCCCTGTTGGAGTCTTGCTGCACACACTTATCCAACCCTGCGCTTAATGGCTTGAACATTTCGTCAGAACAACAGACAGCTCTGACTGAAGTTCAGAAGTACGAGCGCATTCGTGACTACGACCGACTAGTGTCTTCATACCCGCTGCTCTTTTCGATGGTGACCCCTCTGATCAGTTCGTTAAGTCTTATCCGGAACTATCATGGTCTGTCTTCGATGCTGGCAATGACCTTTGTGCCTTGGTGTATTCAAACTATGCAGTGCATTGAGCGTGTGAACCAAGCTCTTCGAGCACTGGCTCCGTCCAGTGAAGATGGCGGCAATATTTCGCCTGGTAACCTTGTGCTCAGTGTTGCTGGGGAGTGGGAGCTGAAAAGCATGGCTGCTGGTAACATTCCAGCTCAGCAATACCATCTTACTCTTTCCCAAGGCAAGGACGGATCGATGCAAGGTCGAAGCAGTGGCTCGTTCACAACGGTGACATTAAACGGTATTGCCCGGGGAACCAAGGTATCATTCGTGGAAACGTGGCGTCAAGGTGGCACCTGCTTGGTGGAGGGGCGTCTCCGTGCTGACGGTACAGTATTCACAGGAAGCTATGAGGACACTAAGAGTCACACAAGTGGTTGCATTGTGGGAAACAAGATATTGCAGGATGCAAAGGACACTGATGGGCGCCAGTGGGTGAGCAATCAGCTTGTTATTCTGGAAATGGTGATTGCCAACCTGTTGGGCTACTTTGGTCATGCTTTGACCAGTTTGGAAAATGATGATCTGCTTGTTGACAACGTGGCTACGGCCGCCCTCAGTTTGGATGACGGCGTCAAGAGTGATGCTAGTGAAAGTGACGATGGTGATGTATCGAAGTTGTCATCGTCTGAGTGCTCAATTGATCAATACGACGAGTGGGTAAACAGTAATCTGCTTGAGGGTGGGCTACCCCTCGATACCGTGCAAACACATTTAAAAAGTGTGCTTGAGCGTAGTTCGGAGATTTCTGGGCTCGGTTCTGCCACATCTGCTGGAAGTTTGCCTGTGCTCACTGACGCTACCAGAACCTGGATGCAGTTTGTACTACCAAAGACACTCTCAGCACCTCTTCCTATCGTCGACATCACGCCTGTTGCTGGAGCTCGTGTGAGTAACCCGTTCTTGAAAGACCTCATCGAAAATCACGGTGAAGCAGCAGCATTAGATCGGTGGGTGTCTAAACACGTGGGGGAATCGCCTTTTGTGCGGTTAGGAGGCGAGCCTATGAAAGCTACTCGACGAACCGTGTGTGCTGCAATGATCTGGCACAGCGGTTCTTTGGGCTCTATCAAGAAGCACATCGAGAACTCACCGAGCAACTTCGCGGATAGTGATGTTCGGCCGCATGATAATTTAATGCACATCTGGCGAGCTGCTCAGCGTGTTATTGAGTGGGCAATTCGGGCCAAAAATTCTATGGGCTCCTCGTACTCAGTTGTAGCTGGTCTGGTGATCCGGAAAGCGCAGTTCTTGCTGGAGATTGAACCCAGCGCGAAGGCCATGGCTGCTGCGGAGGCTGTATTTACCCTGACGTCAGTGGACAGCGGGGCTCAACGGATAGCATCGAAGTCAGCCGTGTACGAGTGTGCCGAGCGTATATACAGCGAGGTGCTAGTACAAGTTGCACGTTTTGTGGAAGCTCCTATTCGCATATCGACGCTACAGTCAAGAATGCTAAGCAACTGTACGGCGGCGTTCCTGCGGACGATCGGAATGCTGTCTTTCCGAAATTTCGTTGGGGACTCAGGTAGCCACCACCGCGGAGTGCTGACTGCGGAACGCCACGAAGTTATTCAATCCTCGTTTGCGTTGTCAAGTGCGTTGCAGTGGCTGTCACCGACACTAGCGAATTTTAAAACCAACGGTAGTCGTGGCTCGTCTCTCGGTAAGGACGTTGGGGATTTTGGCATTAGCGTAGTGCCGGCAGCTTCTGCTGGTAGTCCAGGCATTACTACAGAGTCTTCTCACTACCTGAGTGGTCTTGGTGGCTGCGGGAAGCACTTAAAAAGTGATCTCAGGGACTCCTTTGAGTCGTTGTATGGCTACCTGAGTGCGTCATTATCTAGAGCCACGTGGGCTCATGACGCGGACCTACAGCTAGTCATTTTGTTAGCGTGGGGAATTATCATCCAGCCAGATGATCATTCGTTCTTGTCACGCGTTGGCATTTTCAGAGTGCTACAGACTGTGTTGGACGAAGCACGGGGATCCAGTGATATGACGTTGACCGAAGGTTCGGTTGGCCCATCCCGTACTTCTCCTGATGATGCAGTTTTAATTGCGGAGAATAAGAAGAAGATCGTCCAAGCTGCATTGAAGGTGGTGCACCTACTAGCCGCGCAAGTTGCTCATGCCAGTGATACGGCAGATGGACTTTTAAGTGCGTCCGACCTTCCGTCTACTCCGGGCCTGAGCTTAGGATCTATTCCACTGTTGCGCAAGCCTTCTGGCCCTGAAACACTCGGCAAGTCCGTATTCCACATGCTGTACACCGAGTTGAAAAACTCTTTGGAACAGATGCGGCAAACTCGAGGAAATATGACTGTGGATGCTCCGTCTACAGCGTTTGTGACTGATCCTACGCAGTCCAGCGACCCAAGTACAGTAGGGTCGGAGGTGGAATTCGGAACCGGACTGGACGATGCTCAGGAGTATTGCTATCAGATTTGCTCCCTCCTGTACTCAGTAAGCGGCTCTCCTGTTTGCAGATCACACTTGTCTTCGTCTCGATGGCTGCGTCTACTGCTTGCTCTCGTTGATGTGAACTCGCCTCAGATACAGAGACGAATTTTGAAGTTGCTTCGTCGGCTCCTACCTTCTCTCGATCCGTCTTCTATTAGAGTTCGTTATGACGAAGTCGAAAGTTTTGATATGGACAGTGACGATGAATACGATGCTGATGGTCAGGACGAGCCGGACCATGCATCCACGCTCATCAACTTCTTCGTGGGAATTGTGGGGTTAAATAATCCTCCAAGTGTCGGTGAGGTATTACTTCGTCGACGTTCAAATTCCAGCAACCCCGGAAAGACTGATTCCCCCGCGCCAGCAGAAGATTCTGGGTTTAGCGCTGGTGGTCTTGCTGCTGAAGTAGTGCTGCTGCTTCGTTCGCTATACGAATCCGACAAGTGGGCGGATTATTTGAATCGTGCGATTGCCGAAGCTCTCTCTTCGATCCCGCAAATCTGTGTTACTGAACAGGAAAGAGTTGTCACCGAAACGGCTGATTCTGATGTTGAAATGGAAGACATGTCGAAGGAGATCCCCTCGCTTGAGAGCTGGAACGCGCAAACGTCAAGCTACGTCAAGGCCTTGTCGGCACTATGCATACTCGATGGGCACATTGAAGGTCTTCACGTCGGTGGTACAGTGAAGATTATGCCGCGGTCTGGATCATCTTTACAGGAAATAGCTTTCCGAGGAGCAAGGGGTGTAATCGTTGCCTATGAGCCGGAGAAATCTGCAGCCGAAGTACTGTTACGCGGAGGCCGCGCGGATGAAAGCAGCAGTCAACAGCAGTCCATGGTTTCGAGTCGCTCCATACCGGTAAATCTTCGTGGAGAAAATTATTTGAGGCACTGCACTAACTTACATACTAACAACTATTTATGTATTTTGCATAGACACGACCAGTACGTGTTCCTATCGAGGACTTATTCGCAGTCCCAGAAGTTGAGCTGGCAAATAACGCCTTTTCGGACGCGGTGCTGAAATCGTTACTCGTCGAACGATTCCCGTACTTCTTGGCTGAAGTGAAAAAAAGCCTCATGGGGGTGAACATCATGGACGCCCTCAACGAAGCCGACGAGGAAGGTGGGAATGATGGAGACAGCGAAGATGACGATGATATGTCCAATGACGGTTCTTCATCCCCGTCGGCAATGGATAGCGAAATGCCTAGCGGCGCTGGCGTTGATGAGTCGGACTTAGAAGCAACTGGATCGCCTCGTCACCAAAAGAATAGTGCCGAATGCTCTTTACCGACAGAGCCCACTGATGCCATGGCAGAGATGGAGAAGGAGTCACGACTTCATCGAATGCTACTTTGTCAGCATGGACTTCGCGCTTCTGCTACACTGCTGAAGAATGACTATTGTGCAGCAACGTTCATCCGTGGTGTTGGTTCTCGTGGTCTAAAAGACCTACTGACTGTTGCCATTTCCGAGACGCCTACGACAGCGGGAGTCGGAGATATCTCGTCACTTGAAGAGAGTTGGCTAATGTTGTGGTCCCGCTGGTACGCAATTAGAAGTGCTCATGCTGCACCATCACCCCCTGAAGATTCAAACGAAGGGAAGAGCAAGACAAGCGAATCGGTGGAAGCTGACAACTTGTCGCCGGGCCCAATGGTTCAGCAAATGATGGAGATGGGATTCCCGAAGGAATGGTGTGATGTGGCTCTGGCCCGCTGCTCTCAGAATGTTGAGGCCGCCATTAATTTCTGCTTTGAGCACAGTAGCGACATGGAACGTCTTGTTGGAGAACATCGATCTACCCGAGGATCTGGAGCAGACGGCAGCTCAAGGTCTTCGCGAAAGGATGACTTTGAAGCAATTAGTCCACTACTTGAGCAGCTGTCCGAAATGGGATTTCCTTTTAACTGGTGCAAGAAGGCGCTAGCTGCAAACCGAAACAATGTAGATGCAGCCTTGACGTGGATTCTATCAAACGGCGAGGCGTTGGAAGCTGAAGATCGTCGAGACGAGGAAGCTAAGCTACGGCCCTCCGGTGAAGATGCAACGGATGGAAACGTTCCGAGTACGATCCCCGAAGGAGAGGACACTGTGCTAATGCCCAACCCACTTCGTGCTGTGAGTGGCCAAGCCTGTATCGGAGAGCACGACTTGATGGTGGAAGGTCTGGTTGGTGGTGGCTTTGCCAGTGTTGGGGCACCTGATTGCCTCGTTTCCAGCGGACGCTGGTACTACGAAGCGATTTTGCACACAAACGGCTGCATCCAAATCGGTTGGGCTGATGTAGCGTTCTGCGGTGCTGCTGATCGCGGAGATGGAGTGGGCGATGGGGCGCATTCGTGGGCTTACGACGGCTGGAGACAACAGCGATGGCATGGTCGCTCGTCTCCGTGGGGCTCAAAGTGGAAACAAGGCGACGTCATTGGTTGTGGCATTGACGCAGATGCAGGCACAATCATTTTTAGCTTAAATGGCAAGATGCGATCGGCCAACATGGGTGTTGCTTTCCGAGCTATTGACTTTGCCCGGGGGGTATACCCTTGTGCAAGTTTTAACCGAAGGGAGCGTTTGCAGTTTAACCTTGGTGGATCTCCATTCAAGTACCCTCCCCCACCACGATTCCAGCCAATTTTGAACGTGCTCAGTGAAAGTTATGACCTCGCTTCGGTGCCGAAGGGCTTTGACGTGATAGGATCCCGAGAAGACTGTCTGGAAGAAAATATCGGCGAAGAAAACTATTCGAATGACACTCGATACTTCGCTAGGGATATGCACCCATCGATGCTCCGGAGCTCAGGTCACAGCCGCAGTAGTGGCTTTGCGTCTGGTTCCGGCGTGACAAAGGCAGATGCCCTGGCTGAAATCAAGGCTCTTCCGGATAATCGGGTGTATGTTGAGCTGCTGGTTGTCACACGTTCGCTTGCGATCTTGCAGGCGAGACGAGCCCTGTTGACCCTGCTTGCTAAGTGGCCTACAGCGGTAGTCGGGCCGTTCTCTGTGTCAGCCTTTTTGTCCGGCGGGGATACTCTTCGTGCTACCACCGAGAGTGAGGATTCGGCAAGATTTATCGACTTCATCAAGCTAATCGCGAGTCTTAGCGCTCTTCATGTGTCAAATGCACTACCCAGCGCGTCTCTAACGCTACCCGATGGCGACGCCCTTCATCTCCTTGATTCCGGTGCCACGGGTCGGTACGCGTTGGGTTTGCTTTCTGGAGTAGTGCAGTCGGCGTTGAACAACACCCTTTCGACAATTACGGCAAAAACGTACGATCCGAATCCTCTGGTGGATACGATTCTCTCGTGCATTTCGTTGGAGGTCAAGAGAGCTTCCCAACGCCAGTACGCTCGCATTCCATGGAATTCATCTGAAGCCGCCATTACTGCCACCCTTCTCCAGATTACAGCAGAAGCGGGCCAAACCTGGTCTGATAAAGAGGTGCTTAACCATCCCAATCTCTTCTTTGCAGAATGGATCAGTGGGTTGCTGCTAGAATCCTTGGAGGAACACAAGGAAAAGCTTTCGCCGCCGGTACACGATCAAATTCGGCAACAGTTGCTGCAAGCTTGGATGTCGTCGCTGAAATCTCCGAGCATGTGTGTCAAAGAGCGTGGTGCAACCATCCTTGCGGGGATCCTGCAAGATATCCTGCCGAAGACATCCGGGATCGCTAATAAGAGTGAGATCGAGGTGATTGACGATCAAACAAAACTGCGACTGAAGAGCGCCTTAGATGCCCTACCGTTGCAGCGGCTTGTCGACCTCTCACAAGAACGAATCCTGCGCGAGTATCCGAACGTCCCAGTATGTTCAAAATACGTCCAAAGCCTTGTAGAGCTCGTTTCTGCTGCTGGTCTGGTGATGAGTGCGGTAGGCCAATCTACAGATAAACTCTTTGGAAGCAGTTCGTCTCAGCAGTTACAAGCTTGCAAGCGAATCGAAGCTGACCTCGATCCGATTGACAAGAAAGAGTACGAGGAAGTGATGGCTGCAAAAAAGATATTGCAGGCACAACAAGCTGCGGAGGAGGCCGTGAAGCAAGAGAAACTTGCTGCGGAGCGCGCTGCGGTTGCTGAAGCTGGAGTTGAAAGAGATTCATCTTCGAGTTTAGGCGACTCTAATGCAACGACCAACAATGATGCTGCTGCTGCTCAGAGTATTGAGGAAGACGTCAGTGCTGCAAGAGGTAGTGGGGTCACCAACATGGAGGTCGACAACAGTGACTCGGAAGAAGCCCCAGATATCACGTTGTCTGCGATTGCCAACATGGTAACTGAGGATAGCGACGTTATGGCAGCCACTGCTGCTATTGTAGGCTCAGGTGATCGGCTAGCCATCAATGGGCCAGGTCGAAGAACAAAATTGCCGATGCCCGAGCTGCTTCAGGAGAAAGCTGATACTACCTTTGAGTTCCGTTTGCCGGAGGAAGACCCTATCTTCGATACTTCCACGCTGAATTCGCAAGAAATCGACGTTTTGGAAGCTGCAAAGCGCGGAATCATGGGAGAGGAGCCGAGAGGCTGGAAGCACGGTAACGATGTAGGAGTGCTTGCTGATTCTCACACACAGCTTTGGAGTGGCACACTGACGCAATTTAGACTTCGCCAAAAGCAAGAGGAGTCCAACCAGCCGGAACTGAAGGTTGGGTGCAAGGTTATTCGCGGACCTAACTGGAAGTGGCGTGACCAAGATGGCGGTGAAGGCAGTGTGGGGGTTGTTGAAGGCGTCTCGCCGTGGAGTGGCGTGGATGGTGAAGGCATGTCTGTGCGCTGGCCAAACGACTCACTTTACACATACCGCTGGGGTGCTGACGGTAACTTCGACCTAATCCATGTAGAAGTAGACGAAGAAGGTAACATCACGCACCAGCACCCTACTCCGAAGGCGAAGCAAGAGGATGAAGGTTCGTTTGGATCCGAGCTGCATCTTGGTGTATTATTGTACCTCTTTGTCGACGAAGAAGATATGGCGGCAGTCAAACCAGGTGCTACGAAGATGGCTGGTCTGATGGAGTGGCCCGACTACGGTGCTGTTGTTCGCGTTGTTGGTATGCGATACCCCGACGGATCTCTTTGCATTCAAGAGTTGCAGTTAACTCGCGGCAACCCCGACATGGGCTGGATGCTTCGCTTTGGTACGGAAAAATGGCAACCTGGCACGAAGTATATGCTGCAGCCGTTTAAAACCCAAGACTCCCCTGGGGCGACCACCACGGATAACACATCACTGGTTGATACGCTTCGTGGAGAGTACACGCACACTGGTGTCAAAGATGGCGAGCTCGTGGAAATTCGTGGTGAGCTACAAGTATCAACAAAGTACTTGTTCACAATGGATCACTACAACCACTTTTCAACTCTGGGCATATCGTCTGATGGTCTATCAGTGACGTGCCACAGTGGCGAGTCCCGGAACCTTGCGTTAGGAACGGTGGGATTCACCACGGGTGTGCACTACTGGGAGGTCCACGTGGAACAAGCTGAGTTTGGTAGTGTGTTTATTGGAGTGTGCGAAAAGGCAGGCCCACCCGGTTCTCAAGCCGCGCTGTCAAGTCGCCTGAATAGGTGGCACGGATGGGGCTTTGTGAATTTCCGTGCAACGTACCACAACAGTACAGAGCGCATCTACGGCGATCACTTTAACGCGAGTGATACCATTGGCGTTCGACTCGATATGGAGCAGGGCAAGTTATCGTTCTTCATGGATGGCATAAAATTTGGTGAGCATATCGTGTCCGACTTGGGTGTTGCATTCGAGAACATGAAGGGAGAGCGCAATTCACGTACATTGTACCCGTGCATCGGCATGCGCAAGGGTGGTGATCGTGTCACGCTTAATCAGAAATGGGTTTCAATGCCCGGAGTATCCCCACGCCAGATCTTATCGGACGCTGTAGATGTCAGCAAGGCATTGCATTCGTGGTATGTGTCGATTCAACAAGGAAAGGCTTCGGCGACTGCCGGGTCACCAAGCGGACCTTCTTCGCCAGCTACTCGCGGGACGGAGGGGATGGCATCTCATGCAATCACGGATATAAACTCCACGGTTAAGTTACCAGAAACCCTGCTCCGTGAGAGTTGGTCGGAATGGAAGCGCTGGAGTGATAATCACTGGCAGCGATGCCATGTGCGCCCACGCGGGATTTCTGTGGACTTTGACACTTCACCTGCTGCGTGCATCCGCGTCAGTAACGCTGCTGGACTAGGCGCCCCATTTTTGGCTGATGACCGCGTGCGTATATGCTCGAAGTACGGCCAAGAGTTGAACCAGCCTGAGGAAGCCGTCATTTTAGGTGTATACCGTGGGTTCCTGTGGTATCGGACGGAGACTCAAGGAAATGAGGGTGCAGATGAGGGACGCGCATGGGCGTGGTATTGGTCTCCAAGTGAACTGCCAGAGCTCCTTTTGATTCGCCGTGGCGGCAAGGATATGACTCTGATTGAGAATAGCGCTATGGATATGTCGGACTACGAGAGCGCACCTGAACACGGTCCGTTTAAACCTCGTTCAACACTGGAAGAGCGCGCTAGGACAGACTTCGACGCTTTTGTTGAGCTAGCCACATGGGCGCATACGACAACATCGGACATGCAATTGGTTGAACGATTGAACGCGTATTGTGCAGCAATCGGACTGGACGTGACGAATCTCAGCATCACCGATGTGATTACCCCGGAAGAGGACGAAGGCAATGCAAGTTCGGAATCCGGACGTTCACGTACTCGTTCGCTGGTTGTGGAGGATTATTTCACGTCCCCAGCTTTAAAGAATTTAACGGGTCCCGAATTGCGCGCACGAACAGCGGTGTTACGGGTGTTGAACAGCAAGATCCTACGGATGCTTCCGACCATTGCTATCCAACCTGACGATCGAACCAGCGCCCAGCCGATTGAAGTTTCGAGTAGTAGTGGACGCAGCAATGGCTCTACCAGTCGCTCGAGCGAGATTTTGTCGATGAGTTTGAAGTTACGTTCCCTGCGACGATTAGTGTTCACGAGTACAAAACGCGCTTTCTGGGACGATGTACTACGCGCTACGACAACAAGCACGCCGCTGCCATCTGATGAGTACGAAGATCCACGCGAGATCCGCGTTATCCGCATCAACCGCATTCAAGCGCAAGCGTCAAAGCTGAGTTTGCTATCGCAGCCTGGTGACCGTCTGCGCCGTTCGGTGTTTGGCCAGCTTTACCGGGAAATGCGTGCGTGGAGCGACAGCTTCTTCCGCCGTGCATACTGCGGAAAGGGCCACGGAGGTCAGCGTCGTGCTTTCAAGGTCAAATTCCTCGGTGAAGGTGTCAACGACTACGGTGGGCCGTATCGCGCTGTATTTGAGCAAATTGTCGACGAGCTACAGATGGACAACGTGGAGCTGGCAAAGGGTGAACAAGGCTTGCTGCCTCTGTTGATCCCGTGCCCGAACCGCCGCAGCGGAACTGGTAGCAACCAGGACAAGTTCTTGCTGAACCCTTCGTGCGGTACGGCATTGCTAGCAAATGGCCCCATGGCCTTGGACCTGCACCGCTTCCTTGGCAAACTTATTGGTACAGCGGTGCGTCATGGACTTCAGATGGGACTGGATCTCCCTGCCCTTGTGTGGCGGCCGCTGGCAGGGCTTGAAGTCAGCCGGGCACACCTCGAGAGCGTTGATGTTGCGACAGCTAACAATCTAAACCGCGTCGAGGAACTCGGCATTGACACGGAGACTGCGGCTGAAGAAGCAGGAGAGGTGCTAGGCTACTTGACTTTGTCGACGACGCTGAGTGATGGCGTTGAGGTTCCGTTGGTGCCGCAGGGTGAGAAGATGGCAGTAACACTGGCAAACCGTGAACTGTACGTGCAGCTCGTGGAGAAAACGCGACTTACGGAGAGTAGCCAACAGCTTGCCGCGCTCAAGGATGGATTGGCATCTGTGCTTCCGATGGAGCTGGCGCCGTTGTTCACACCGCGCGAACTCGAGGTGCTGATCTGTGGACGTCGCGAGGTGGACGTGGACCTGCTGCGTCAATGCACGGAGTACAGCGAGGGAGCCGACGAGGCGATGCCGCACGTGCAACATTTCTGGGAGGTGCTGCGCGAGATGACAAGCGAGGAGAGGACGTCCTTCTTGCGCTTCGTGTGGGCACGCAGCCGCATGCCCAACAGCGCCAAGGACTTCCCCATGAACTTCAAGCTGCAGGCCGCGCACGATCCGGGCGCTATGGGTCAGCCGGACCTGTATCTGCCTCACGCACAGACATGCTTCTTCGCGCTGCGGCTTCCAGCCTACACGAGCAAGGAGGTGCTGCGTACCAAGCTGCTGTACGCCATCCAGAACTCGCCCAACATGGACGCCGACGTGCGGCTGCACAACGCCGAAGGTTGGGCAGACGCCTAAACAACGCAAGGTTTAGTCCGTTCATCTACATGATTGCATATATTCATTTTTGCCTTGAAAGTCCTCTATCCTCGCGTGGTGGTGCTCTGATCCATGCCTCGAACAGGTTCAACGCAGTCCACGTACGTCAGCGCAGTTACGATTGGACAAAACTCGACTCATTATCGGATTCGCGCCGTCATGGGGCATCGCGTGCTCGCAGCTTTGCTCGCGCTGCATGCGGCGGCGCTGTATTTGTTCACCACAGGCTTCTTCCTGACCCGCTTCGAAGTGTCGGACCTCAGCAGTTGCCAAGCGACCCCTTACTCCAACCCACCGCATCTCCGTGGAGTCCATGAAGACCTGCGAGGCTCCGACGACGCTGCTACCGAAGGCTGCTGGATGCCTCGGCGCTTCCGTCGCGTCGTGTTCGTAGTGATTGACGCACTTCGATTCGACTTTGCGGCTGCTGGACCGAGTACGCAGCGGTCGGCGTTCTACAGCGACCGACTGCCAGTTCTCAATGATACGCTGGCTAGCGAGCCGGAGCACGCGCTGCTGCTCAAGTTCGTGGCCGACCCGCCCACGATGACCATGCAAAGACTCAAAGGGCTGACGACTGGGTCGCTTCCGACGTTCCTGGATATCAAGGACAACATGGCAGCTAGCAGCCAGATTGTCGAGGACAATTTGTTGCGCCAACTGCGCGCGCAACAGCGCGGGGTCGTGTTCATGGGAGACGACACGTGGGACGCGCTGTATGCTCGGGAGTTCACGAGAAAATTCTCCTTTGACTCGTTCAATGTCAAGGATCTGCACTCAGTGGATCGAGGGGTGACGACTCACTTGTTTCCTGAACTGCACAAGCCTGACTGGGATTTGTTGATTGCACACTTCTTAGGAGTGGACCATGTTGGGCATACCCATGGCCCAAGTTCCGTTTTCATGGCTGAGAAACTGGATGAGATGAATGGCGTACTGAAAAAGTTGCTGCAGGAGCTGAAGGATATGCCAGATGGGGAGGACGTGCTCCTGGCTGTGCTGGGAGATCACGGCATGTCGGCCGATGGGAACCACGGAGGTGCCAGTGATGACGAGACAG
Organism: Phytophthora europaea; assembly: GCA_030463285.1. Taxonomy (NCBI): domain Eukaryota; phylum Oomycota; class Peronosporomycetes; order Peronosporales; family Peronosporaceae; genus Phytophthora; species Phytophthora europaea. The sequence goes on from JAHQIV010000515.1 coordinate 15,341, forward strand.
GAGCTGCCTTATTCCTGTATAGCAAGGCGTCACTTGTCGCCACGGGAGGTGGGGCTGATGATGAGCTCCGAGAATATGCCGAGAGAATAATCGACAGCTCACGCGAGGTACCTCAAGTTGATCTCGTCCCGACATTAGCACTGCTGAGTGGCTTGCCTATTCCGTTTGGCAACCTTGGCAGCGTCATTCCGTCATTGTTTTTTGTACCAGCACCAACAACGCAGACATCAGACGGAGGTGACGAAAGTAGTGCGGTAGCCGCCTTCCAGTCGCTGAATCGCGCGTTGCGTTTGAACCTTGATCAGGTGCGACGCTATCTCTTTAGATACTCCTCGGAATCCAAACTGCCGGAGCGAGCGTATGATCATCTGGAGAAGCTGTTCGTTGACATTAAGAATGTCGAGAAGCAACTGGAAGAATTGCACGGAAGCAAAACAAGCTCCGCCTACTCGAAAGCAGACATTCCACTGCTACTGCGCCTTCATGAAGACTTGGCAAAACAGCAGCAGAATTATCTGCGCGAAGCTTTATCACTGGGACGTTCCATCTGGACGCAGTTCGATTTGTGCAGTATGGGTTGGGGAATGGCGCTTCTTACGTGGTCCTTTATCGTGGGCATTGCATTTACCGGGAGACCTGCGAATGCAAGTTCGGTGAGCGAATGGTGGAGGTCTCTGGGTGTTGTTGCTACTATGGGTGGCCTGCTCTTCATATGTCCTGCAAGCGTTAACTTGCCGTTGCTCCCAGCTGCCCCGCTGTCACGAGCGCTGGTAGGAGCTTCGTGCACTGGTTTGGCTGGTTTGACTTGGCTGCTGTCAATTCAACGCAAAATTACTGCTCAACCAACTACTGGAAGCTCTTGGATGGGCATCAGACCATTGCTATCTTCAATATCTGCGGTGGGGATGGTTGCCACTGCAGTCGTGGTACTTCATGCGCTGGCGCTACCGTCCAATAGCTATATCGTGGCTGAGGGCAGTGTCATGCAATTTCTGTCAGCAACCACCGGGTTCTTCTTGCTTGGTAGCGCACAATGTTTGGGCATCAGCAAAAATGCCGCTACGGTTGCTGCGCTGATGTTCCTCTGCGCTACGCGAGTAAGCAGCGCACTGGAACCGCCTAACATTATCAAGGCATCTACGACACTAGGGGTAACGTTTGCCCCGCTCGCTGCTACTTCAATACTTGCTGTTGGGTCTTCACTGAAGGTTGCTCAATTCACGGGACGCCCGTTGTCATTGATGGAGAAATGCATGCTGGCATCGTCGGTCGTAAGCTACTGCGTGTGCGCTATCTTCTGGGCAGCATCACCAATCGAGATGCCGTTCTGGAGACTGTGGCTTCCCCGTTTGGTTTATTTGAATTTCTTGGGGAGTCTAGTTTGCCACCTGGTGCGGCAAGTAAGACGGGAGACTTCCGATGGAAACCTGACGAGCGACCACCTCTTAATGTGGCTACTCGTCCCAGCGTTTATGCTGGTTCTTGGACCCACATCACCGCTGTCGGTGCTGTGCCTCGTGGTACAGTGTCTAAGCTTTGCGTTTATTGTCACTTGCCGCCGATCCCACGCCCCAGCAGAATTTGGAAGCACCACACCTTGGGTACTGCTTTGGGCTTCTTGTTCATACCAAGCTTTCTTCACAACGGGTCATGCAAACACGTTCACGAGCTTGCAAAACGCTGCAGGGTTCGTGGGTTTCGACAGCTTCAATTTCTACGCCGCAGGAGCCCTACTGGGCCTGAACACGTTCGGTTGCTTCGCGCTGGCAGTGCTGGCGCTACCTTGGTTGGTCTTGAGCAGACACCAATCTCAGTTTTGCGGAGAGAGATTGCCCCTTGCATTCTCGGTCTATTTTTCTCTCAACGCTTTGGTGTCAACACTGTTTGTCGCACTGCAGCGAAGACACCTGATGGTGTGGGCCATCTTCGCTCCCAAGTTCATCTTTGACGGAGTTGTGCTGCTGGTCACAGAATTTCTGCTGCTTTTACTGCGTGCTCCTTTTCCAAGTCACCATGGCAAGAACTCACATAAACTAGAGTAGAGTAGACACTACATGGATACCAACGAAAATCACATTTAAAACATGTAACTAACCTTTTTTGCATTAAAACAGAGCTTTCACCGCATCGTCGCGGTCATGGCGTGCACAATGGCATCGTTCCATTCATCGCTGTGCACTTCGCGAGTGTCACCTGCACTTAGATGCTTCAAGGATGGTGCTGCGACTTCACGAATGCCATTGCATGAAATCATTATGCATTCGTGCATACCAGAACCAGAAGACACGTCCGTAGCTGCAGCTTCCTCGATGTAAAATCCTTCGGTAATAGTTTCCCACGGTGGTGGAGCTAATGGAATACTGCTTGGGATAGTAATTCCCTCGTTGGCACAGATCGTCACCAGCTTCTTAAACGAAGTTTCGCGCACATTGCAGCTCGAACATAGTAAGCACGAGTACACTATCAATGCTTCATCAGTCTCTGCTCGCTCGGGATATTTGGGTGTGAGCAACGATAGAGCTCCACAGTTGGCACAGTTGCAAATCACAACTCGACCCTTGAACTGTTGGTACAGGCGGGCCACGAGGGATGAAAGCAGAGTCTCCATCGACGCAACCACATCAAATTGATATGCTGCGTCAACCACACTTGATGCCCCACGCGGTCGTAGCTTTACCGTAATAATCTTAGCTCGACTCGAATGAATTGATGTGCCAACAGCGACGACATCTGGGAGCCACCGAGTGATGATTATCGGATCCTTACCGTCGCTGACAGTAAATCGCTCAATTAATTCGCGAGGCTGCATGGATAAAAATTTTGTACTGTGTTAGTGCTGAGGGTGTTCACCGGATATTTTATCGCTTACCTTGATCTCTACGTTCGCTGGAACACCATCAATTCCAAAATGAAGGTCAAGCTCAGCTGCTTCTTTAGCACTTAGGAGTACTCGGACGCTGATGCTTCGACCAGGTTTCTATGGCGTTGAAATCAAGCATGCATATCAATTCGCTATTTAGCAGACGCTTCAGCACGATAACAGCCTTCAACTAGTACGTACCTGTGGCGACGACAGCTGACTCTGCGAAGTGGAGCGCGCAACGAGGACGTCCACAGTGTCAATATCGTTGCCTTCTCTAACGAGCAGCTCCTCCTCTTCAAAGTCGCGCATGAAATCACTTGCCGTATATTTGCGACTGCGCGTTCGGCGTTTGCCTGGTGTGGAGTCATCGCTGTCATCCTCCTCTGCAGATCGCCCGGTTATCATCAATAGTGAGGTAACTCACAACACCTGGAGAAGTGATACACGTAACGTACCGCTCGTTGCAACCTGATCTTCGCTCTCTTTCCGTTCGCTTTTCTCTTTGGTTACGATGACATCGCGCTTAGTTCTGAAGTACTCACCCACAGACCGGGCTGGCGGCCGAATACCTCGAGAACTTTCGTTGTTTCTGACGGCCTTGTCTCCATTCTCTGTGATTTCAATACCGCTACTAGAGTGCTTATTTCTTGTAGGCAATGTTGACGGCGGGTTCTGTATTTCCACGTAGTGAGCAGGAGCATTGTGAGATCGAGGCAACGGTGGGTATCCCAGGACAAGCTTCGGGTTCTTCACTACGACCCCACTCTGGACTCGCACTTTGGGGTACGCCGGGGTCTCCGCAGCCTGTCCCCAGATGCTACTCTCGACAACACCGCGCTCCTTCTCTCCCTCCAGCATCAGTAGCATGCGCCTATTTTTCATGCTGCTGACCTCAGAATCGCTCCAGCGCCGACCGTCCAGCTCGATTGGCTCGCCCAAGTAGAAGAGCACCTCTCGGCGGTAGTCTGGCCGCCGAGCGATCGGATTAAACTCCATCTTCACGTACTTAAGTCGCGGCAGTCTCATGAGCAGTTCCACTTCCGTAAAATCATCGATCAAGTTATGCGATACATCGAGTCGCTCTAGCGCGGTGAGCTTCTCGAGCCCCTTCAACGACGTGATGCGGTTCACCGCGAGATCCAGCTCTCTCAACGTGCGCAGCGACTGGATCGGCGGCACCACTGTCAGCTGGTTGTGGCACAAGTTCAGCACCTCCAGCAACGTCGTCGTCACGCTCGCATCAAACTTCTCGATCTGGTTCCAGCCCAAGTCCAGCGTCCGCACCGCCCGGAGCAAGTTCACCGACTCGTCCACCTCTTCGAGCACGCAGCAGTTCATCTGCAGCTTCACCAGTTTCCTCCAGGGCTTCTGCCGGCCCTCGCTGGGCGCCAGCAGCTGCCTCAACGTCGGCACGTGCGTGTGCTCAATGTGCAGCTCCCGGAGCTGCCCAGCGAAGAAGTGCACGTTGCGCAGGCTCCTGACCTCCGTGTTGAGGGCCTCAACGACCCGCAGCGACGGGAAGATATCCACCTCAATGGGCAGCTGGCTCTGCTCCGAGGCCGCGGCCTGCGACTGGTGCAGCCGCAGCCGCTGCACCTCCCGCA
>JAHQIV010000516.1:0-19798 GCA_030463285.1 Phytophthora europaea
GAGGGCGACGTGGCCACCCGCGCGCCCTGGAGCGCCGAAGCGGAGGCGGCCGCGTAACATTGCGACGGCTTAAAATAACAAGTGCTAACTACTTCCACTTTTTTTTTATCTAAACATGAACTCGACCACTTTTTTTTTAATCTAAACATGAACTCGACCTGAGGTTTTAGCTAACTTTTGCTCGGGTAGCTCACGGCCAACATGACCCAAGTGGCGACCGTGTGCTCGGCGTACGGGAAGCAGCGCACTGCGATTGCAAATTGAGCGGAGCGAGCGTGGAGACTCAAAATGTCGGCGACGAGTGGGTTGGAGGTCATGGCGGCCAGCGCGTCGGCTGCAGACTCGACGGTGACCATGGAGGGCACGCCCTGGAACGTGTGGCCTTCCTGCACGAAGTTGGTGACGCTCTGCTGGAAGAAGTTGTTGTCCACGTGACTCACGCCGTACAGACGCTCGAGCTCGTACGAGTTGAGCGCCGGCAGCAGGTAGAAGCTCAACTCGTCACTCCATCGGGTCACGAGGCCTTCAGCTCGTCGACGGGAGGAGATCGCACGCTTCAACGTCGCAGCCCATTCCTGCTCGAGTGCGGGGGCCGACGCGAGGTCAGGAGCTGCTAGGGACGTTGGGTGTTGACCAAGGGGAAGATCCGCGATGAGGTTCTCGTCCATTCGCTTCCAGCAGCTCTCGTCGTCGAAGTCGAACAAGGACTCGGCCAGTTTCCATGCGCGCGGCTGCAAGTTGGCGAAGAACTGGCGGTGGTTGAACACACAGTCGATGGCGCAGTATCCGCGGCGTCTTGGAGCGCGAGCGTCGATCACTGCAAACTTGTCGCCGGTCACGGACTCCCACAGAAGGACGTCGGTAGAACTGCATCCAGGAAACGGTGGTCAATAAGTTGCGCGGGGACTTTATCAACAGGTTGGTGGGTTGGGCATACCTGCTTCCTCGTGTGAGCACCCACACATGTCCAACCTCCGCAGAGCGAGTGCCACCTTGATCATCATAACTACGTTGCGACCCGCGTGCAAACCGAGAAGCACTTTTACTAGCTGAAATCGTGCCGATGCAGACGTAAGCGTCCAAGCCGCAACCCAAAAGCAGCGAAGCCAACAGGACCTGGGTGAAGAAAACACACAGGGAAAAGGATTAGTGTACACAGCTTCTTTCGAGCACGGTAAGGCTAGCTTACCGCATGATCTTGAACGTCACCCTTCCGAAGTGATAGCACTGTGGCAAGAGATCGCCATGTTTCATCCATTGCACCTCCGACCAGCGCATTCGACTCGTAGGGCAGCAAACCAACAAAACGCGCGGCTTCACTGGGACTTCTTACTGCCGTGGGAACACGTAGAGGTACAAGAAATTTGCAGACCATGCGATACCGACCTTCTTCGTCTTCTGCGAACATCTTCACAAGTCGTTGCCGAGATCCGATCTGTGCCAACAGTTGGGAGTATTCGTCTTCCCTTGTGCCCGGCGACTCCGTCCCATTCGAGCGTTTTGGCGATTGCTGCTTCGCTTCACGGGTTTCGCTTCGGTATTCCTCCCACCACTGCTTGGCGTACTTGTAAAAGGAGTGGCTGCTTGCATTACGCTGCAATGCCTCCTTGTTGAGGAAAACTCTGGCTTCGCGAGAGATACTGGCCGTGCGCTTGCAGTTCAGCAAGTCGGCTCGGATGTCTAAAGTTCCCACAGGCTCTTTCATCCTCCCGGCTAGCTGAACTGGGAAATGAACCAGCTGCAGCGTAGAGCACAGAACTCGTCTCCAATCCAGGCGGTGAACAGCGAGCAGTTCACACGAAAGTTCACGCCACCTATCGGCACACTCAGCACCTCTGCTCAACAGTTTCTTGGTCACTTTGACCACGTCAAGTTGTACAGGCTCCTCTACAAGACAAAACACTTCCCAAGGTGAAGCCACGTCGACCGCGTAAGTGGATCCGCCTCTCGTGCGAGCAGTCCGAGCTCTTTTCTTCTCCACGCGAAAGCGAAAATGCTCATCAAACGGCGGATCAACGCAGCATCGGATATCTCTCGAGGTTTGGCGCTGCTGCTGGAATGTAAGATTCACGCGGAAGAACGACACCACACTCCCGACAGGACACCTGGTCTCGTCCAAACCAGTGTCTTCTGCTTCACGGTCAAGGTTCCCATCGAGATCGACAAGTTGGTCGACAAATGCCTTCCCCCCTGACAATCGAAGATAGAGGAACACGTCCCGTTCGTTCTTTACTTCTTCATCGTTGATATCGCCTTCCGTATCTTGGTGGTTGGTGGATTTGTTCCTACCCTGTACTGGAGGAGCCAACTCCATCGATCGAACCGTTGCCAAAAGCTGCTGTACGACTTCGCTCTCCAGTACATCGTGAATCAGCTGATCTTCTCTCGACCGCGCTGCGTATTCATCGTCCGACAGACCTTCCTCACTATTGGGTTGTCCGCCATTTCCCCCATTCCCATCGACCGAAGTCGTCGCTTTGCTTTTCAAATGCACCAAGTCGCGGATCTGTTCGTAGATTCCCTGTTCGTGCAGCTTGGCATCGATCGCAGCTCGCAAGGAGCGGATCTTCTCGGACGAATGCGCGTCTGTATCGCCGCTGCTGCTCTCGTTCACAGGCTCGGATTCCGTTACGGGCTCGGCCATATTCGTGTCTGCCCGAAGGGTCCTTTATGGCGACGAATAGATCTCCCGACGATTGGCGTTGCCTTCGAGCGGTCACAACCAATTCGTCACCAAGATGGATCGCAAACTCGTTGAAGAAATGCCTCGGATTGTGGAGCATCGATACGACTCCTCCCCCAACTTTGATCGAGCGGACAGTTCAACCAACCTTCACGGTTGGCCTGATCGACTGAGGATAATCGAAGAGCGTCTTGACTTGATGCAAGCGGACATGCAAACCACCCACCGAATGCTGCGGGATTTGAGCTTGTTGGTGCATCGACAACTCCAGGTTTGATAGCTGTATGCACATCGTTGCTGGTCATTACTTGTTAAAATTTACCCTTGGTTAGATCACGATTTCGCGAAACAAGAGTCGGAATTTCAGCGAGAACTCGGCACCGATGGGCTATCACATGTACGCCAAGGGCCCTCCACTAGGAACTATAGGCGGGCTTGAAGCATTGAGACTTGTGCCGCCAGAAGTACCTGATCTGGCTAATGAAGCTGTCGAGAGTTTTACACGAATCCAACCTGAAGACTCAAGCTCGATCAGCTTACAGACGCCGCTGGAAAACAAAATGAGCACTCGACTACCTGTGCCAGGACCTGTTGTGCAAGCTCACGAATATCCTGAGAATGAAGCGAACCAGCTAAGTGAGACAACTGATTCGTCTGGACAACTGCCGACACGGATGCAAAAGCGCATCATGAAGATTGTGCAGCTAGGCAAAATGCACAAGTCTGAGAATACCCCATCGTTTGAAGGTGATGCGGTTTCCCGTCGATTCTCGGTCAGCTCCATGAATTTGACCCGGAGTCCAGGTACTTTAAGGAAGCGAAAGAACAATATGTTCGCCGAGAAAACTAACGGAGACTCGAGCGTGTCTCCGGAGGAAATTCTATCAGCTCGCAATCTTGACGGTGAAGTGGATCGGTATACGATACGACACAATTCGCCGTACCGAAAGATCTGGGATTCTTTTGTCCTTGTGATGATTTGTCTCGACATTGTATTCACGCCTCTATCGCTGGGCTTCGACTACAACTCCAAATTTCTTGTTTTGTACAACAACGTGGAGCCTGTGGCGTTTACGATCGATTTCTTCCTTCGGATGTTCTCTTCCTATGTTAATGAGCACGGAGAGCTCATTTCAGGACCCCGGCGAACAGCAATGAACTATCTAATGAGTGGCTGGGTAGTACCCGATTTTCTCAGTTGGTTCCCCTTTGAATTGTTTGCGGAGTTCAGTCACAGCGATGCTCTTGGATTTACGAAGATTATCCGTCTGGCAAAAGTGAGCAACCTCGCATACAGGCTCCACTCCGCCAAAAAGGCGGGATTCGTGCGCTTCATTATGCTACTAGCGCTTGTACTCACCATCGCACACCTGCTGACGTGCTACTGGAGTGCGGTGGCGGTCGAATGGCGCTCTCACTTGGAAGAAGGCGCATTTGTGCCTAAATCATTGTTTGACGAGTATAGCCTTTGTTGGTCACTTGTCATTGGATGCGTAAATGCTAGTCCCCCCGTCATGTACTCAGCGGTCGAGTTGATCTCAGTCGCGTGCTTCATGCTAATGGGCAACATACTTCAAGCGAGCGTGTTCGGTGCTGTCGCTGCGCTAATTTCATCGCTAGATGAGAGTGAGGCTGCGTACAGCAAGAAGATCATCACGACATTGGAGCGTTGTCGTTTCCTCGGCATTCCCGATGCTCTTGCAAAGCGCATAGAGGGTTACTACGAGAACCTTTGGAGAGAAACGAAGAGTATCAATACTGATGCAGACGCCTTCATCAACGAGTTATCGCCAGCTTTAATCTGCGAGGTCAAGTTCCAACTTTATCGAGACATGCTCAAGCGGATTCCTTTTCTGTCCTCGAAGACGTTGGCGCCTGCTGTGATCGAGCTCCTGATTCTGCACTTAAGAACCGTCATCTATATGCAAGATGACGTTTTGATTCGAAAAGGGGAATTTGGAGACTGGATGGGATTTATCGGCTCTAAAGGTATGATTTGTTTTGTTTTGTTTTGATTGGAGTTGTTGCGGTTTAGACGGCTAACTACACCCTTTACAAGGCTCTGTTGGAGTTCTCGACCCGAACGCCTCAGTGTGCAAAATCATTTGTATTCTCCGCAAGGGCGACTACTTTGGCGAAATGGCATTGCTACAACATACTAAGCGATCGGCAACGACGGTGGCGTTGACGTGGGTGCAAATTCATGTTCTTTGTCGACAGGACTTAGACTACGTGAAAGAGATGTATCCGACTCAGGCGGAGATTCTCGAAAGCGAGATCAACAAGTATAAACACATGACATCAGGGGTTGAGCGCTGGTAGCAAACGTGTTTTGTCTTTTTCATTTCCTACGCTATGCCCTTCCATGTTTTTAGCACCACCATCTCCAAATGGAGGAATGTATTGTGCCTTTCACTACCGGTAATTCTGCCGCGATAATTCTGGCATAATTCTAATCCAATTTCGGTCTTAATTATGCCGTGGGTTAGCTAATTCAATTGGGGCGAAGCCCCCCTATAATCATGAGACTCCTATTTACATTCCGATTTATCCCCTTTTTAGTTTTACGAGTCGGTAACCATTAATTTTGGAAATGGGTTAGGGTATCAATTTGGAATCGTGAGGCAAAAAAACCTTTGTTTAACATTGGATTGAGATAAGAGTCGTCAGTCGGTTCAGGCTTGTCGGTTACGACCGTCTGGTCGCTAAAGAGAGTTCGATTTTTAGCTCCACACTAAGCGCCCGTTCGTACCCGACGCCTCAGAAAAGGCTTAAAACTGCACTTTTTGTTTGGCTTGTAGCAGGAGTAGGTGGGCTTAACCCTCAGCTGGAACGAACCCGAAGCGCGAAACACTGGGGATTTAGGTTCGCGGTTACGAATGCCCTTTCGTCCGAACCTGGATTCACGGTTGTTCGTCTTCCTTTGAAAAACCTCGAGAACCAGCGAAGCAATTTGGCCAGTTCAGGTTTTTCAGCTTGCTCACTAGCAAGGTTCACGACAGTTTCATTCAAAGGGTCGTTTTCTCGCCCTCGTATTGGAGAATAATGGTGGATACCCTCGCTGCTTTCTTTCGCTTGGGGCCGCACCCTGAGCCTTTCGTGGGCGTAGGAGGGCTCGTGCGCCTGTCACGAGTGGAGGTGCTATAGCAACAATCAGGTAGCCGCGGTTCTTACTTCGTGATTTGAACACTTCCACGCCCTCGATCAAGCAACGGCCAACTTCATCACCCCGTTGTCTCCTTCTGCAATGAGCCGCTGGTTCCAAGACCGTGAGCGCAGTTTCGACGATGAGGACTTCAACCCGTCGACCCCACCCGGTTCGCCTCCATCTCTCAACGAAGACAACTGACGGGCATCTCCTAACTCATCGCAGCGAAATGAACAACCTCCAGCTCAACGACGACGTGTTGGTGTGTACCCGCCACTAGGTTCGGCGCGAATTACATCTGAACAAGTCATGGAGCCCCCCAACCTGGCTGGCATGTCCCGCTCTGGAATGCAGAGTCATTTGAGTGCTCGTGTGGATTCTCCAGCTTTGATTTCTTTGGGATCGGACGGGGTGTCACAGTTGTCAACAGTATTTCAGCAGTCAAGCAGAGAAGGAGCATCTTCAACTTCATAGCCCGCAAGTACATCAACCAATGGGGTTCCTGTGGTGACTACTAATCCGATTCGACCACGACTTTACGAGCAGCCTGGCCCAGTTAGTACGAATGGAAGCACTCAACAAGAAGATACGTGTCCACAGAATACACATCCTGGCTTGGTTGGTATACCAGCAGAGGTGCAGCATGCTGTGAGCAATTACCAACCCAAAGTCGGTTTTGAGCTCGTTGTTCCCGATCCGTTGGAGCGCTCATGCATTTACAAGTAGGGCGTGCGTGTTCGGCATGTGAGTGACTTGACGGTGTGCGGATGGATTGGCTTAGCAAGTGAGCATTGTCGCTCAAATGAGAGCGTTCATCTGTTGTATGAAGGAAATACATCTAGAGCGACGAAGCATTTGAAGGAAGTTCACCAAGTATCTTCGGCGAAATCCTCGCTGGAAGATACGCGCAAACGAACACGAGACGAGATTGTTGGTCGAATCAGAGCAGCTGCACAGACCTAAGAGAGCTGTGAGCGTATCAGTTTGCTTCTGCAGACGCTGCTGGTTGTGCACAACAATCTTCCATTTATCATGGGCGAGTGGGAGGAATTTCGGATTTTGCGGGCTGTTGTCACAAAAGACAACTTTCAAACGGTGGTCAACCGCAGAACCATCACACACTCGGTCATTGAACTTTACGTTTCCGCCAAACGAGAGTTGACTCGCTTTATCACTCTGATAACCGACTCCCAAGTGTCAAGAGTTTGGTCATGGTCGCTGACTTCTGGACCGCAAAAACCCCAGGCACAAAATTTCTTGGACTGCGCGTATACCTCATTACGGCTGAATAGATGCTTGTGTCAGTTCTCTTGGGCACAAGACACTTCCAGCCGATGTATGGCGAGCGTGACTGCGGCATTCGAGGCCCTTTCAATCGTTGGATCCTTCAAATTCTCAGTGACTTTGGGCTAACGGTGGCCGACTTCTTCGGATCAACTACTGATGGGGGTCCTGATGTCCAGCACATGATGAAATCCAATTCGATGCTTTCGTGGGAGTGGTGTATGCCTCGCTTGACCAACGCTGCTACCAAGGCGGCATTTGGCATAGCTAGCAACGTGGTTCGCTAAAAAAGCCGGAAATGCTTCAGCTACTGAAAAAGGTCACGATGACAGTCTATCAGGCCCGCAGCGTGGAGGTTATGTGCGATTTGTACGAACAGCTTTGTCGCCTCCTTGGCGTTGGAAATGAGAAGAAGCTGATTGACTATAAGCCGCACCAATTTATGAGTCTGACACGGGTTTTCCAGCGGATTATCAAACACTGGAATGCTCTTTGCTTGTGGTACGAGGAGCGCGCCAGTAAGGCTATTCAAGACAGATCCCCAACTCCTTCTCCGTTCCCATTATCGGATAGTGACCTACTGATGGAGCAGCTACTTTCTCTGATGCTGCCTATTTCAGCGCTGAACGTGAAATCTCAGGCGGAGAAAGCCAACCAAGTTGACGTGCTTTTTTCCGCGTACAAAGTGATGGTGACGAAATTAGGACGTGAAGCACCGCTACGCAAGCATGACGCCACCCGCGAAAACCCAACGTCGTATCCCCATAGCACTCTCCTGCCGCTTGTTACCAAGACACAATCATTGTTAAGCGATGCATTTCAATCGCGGTTCTTTTCGCGCTACACTGATCGCGAAGTGATGCGTACCTGTTCCTATGTCTGGGAGATGCAAATGTTACTTCATCCTCACGCTAAGAATCCCGACGGCCCGCTAATGGTGATGGTGAAAAGTGCGGCACATTGAGGAAGCTGGACGACGACGTCATTGAGCGGAATCAACCGGTTGTGAAGACGACGGCGAAGCAAAAGCTGCGACCTATCATGAGAGATTTAATACCACCAAGTGCTCAGAGGTCCATTCCCCCCCCCCCCCCCAGTACAACGCAACTTACAACTCGGGAGCGTTCTCAGAAGCTCTATCAGAACTATTTGACTTTCCAACGATGACGCCAGAGCCGATGGCACCACGCTTACTTCATGAAGAAGTGATCGATGAAGAACTGGAACGCTGGTTTAGAGATCCATCGCTACTACAGCCAACTGCCGGAGGACTCGAGTCGGAGCTTCACTTTTGGAAGCGGCAACAGGAATCAGGGACTTATCGCTATTTACCTAGTGTGGCCAGGATCGTTTTCGCTGTTCCCGCATCTTCCGCCCAAATTGAACGCGACTTTGGCATCAGTGGTCAAATGGTTACTGTGCAGTGGATATCATTATCCCCAGAAAACATCGATATGTGCGCCTTCCCGAATCGTAACCGAGAATTCATTGACTTGACCCAGTGTCCGAAGCTGTCAGCTGCCGAGGCCCAGGAGGCAATTCCTTCGAACGTTCAAGCCAACCTTGAACCCCAAACAGCAATGAAGATGTTTGAAAGTGACTGGGAGCACGCGCTGATAAACTCTTTTTCAGCTCATGTATCAACGGAGCTTTGATCGAGGGCTTTAGACAGCTTAAGAGACCTAAGTTGATGTGAATATTCATTTCATTCTTACTCGATTTAATCAACGCATCCGCGTATACAGCAACGCTGCAGTGCCAGTTGAAGCTGAAAAAGTGCGTGTCATGCTGGTGGATGCATCAATATGTGTATTATCAAGTAGAGTAGCAATGTAGTTTTCATGTGGACCCGCGGATTCGTGCTTCAACACGTCTAGCTACTGCACGAATTGCATCTGCTCGGGCGCATTCCAGCGGTGATTGATGGGGTTTCTCTTGTGTGCTCTTCACTTTATGAGTCACCCTTCGCACTTGAGATTCAGGCTGGACTAGCCCTCTCAGCCGCCGCAATACTAGGCTTGAGTGTTGGACAACGCAGTTCGTGCCAGTGGGACTCTTTTGAGCAGCTAACAATCTTGTTTTGTCACTCGGGGGTGTAGCAGGTGGGGTGGCATTGGTGTCGTATCGGCCACTCGCTTGAAAACTCGGAAATGAGTTGGGTAGGTGTGCAGTTTTCTTGGTGCTAACCCTTTTTTCTGACGCTTGGATACGAAGTTGATCAAGGGAGACCCGCAGTTTTTCATCTATCTGCCTCTTGTAATCTTGTACTGCTTGGTTCGTGGTGCGATGTACTTCAGCAAGTTTCCGCGATATGTGTGCTGACAGTCATCTCTCGAGCTCTCGCTCGGTTGTTTCCAGAGCTAATTGCCCCTTCGAATTGGGTTCTTCAGCAAGTACCGGCGGTATGTTTACAGACAGCTGACTTGCGAACTTTTTGTCGATAGTTTCCAAAGCTGCTTTCAACTTAGCACTATCGATATCCCTTGAGGCTCGAAAATGTTGCATCATTCGGGACTCAACATGTCTCAGAGCGTCTGCGTGGGCAACACGCGCCTTCTGATGTAGCTCCTGTTGAAGCATTATCGTGCAAGCCTCAGATTCTGCTATCTTGTTCGATGTCGCCCCGGATAGCTGTGTGCTTGAAGATCTTAAAAGGTTATTCAACCGAAGTTCGAGTTTAAAAGGTTATTCAACCGAAGTTCGAGTCAAATTTTGTTTGCATTTCGCCTTGAACGCGATGCTCCATTGAGCGAATATTTTCGCTTGATCCTCGCCTCCATATCCTCTAGTCGACCTGCTGCTCGACATTCCGCGGAAGCCATTGCTGCTTCGAGGTTGTGGTGCATCTTCTCTTTTAGTGTTGTCACCTGTTGGTCTACAGCACTCAGAGCATGAGCTTTGCTCGCACAAACTTTATCACCCACAAGTTGTACAAGTTCTCGCGTTGCGTGATCAATCTTTTCATAAATTCATCGCAAGCTCCAGCTGAATTCGATGCCACTTCTATCCAGTTTAGCCTGCATACGAGCCTCCAAAAGAGAAATGTTACCGAATGTGTCATCACGCGTGGCAGCGATTTGGTGCTGACGCACATCTCGAGCTTCCAAAATTCTTGCATTGGTTTTGCTTGTGAGGCTGCCTTCAAGCGATTGACGGGTATTAACAATCTTCTCACTAAGCTGAGATTGACACACCTGCAAATGTGCTGCACCAGTCAATTCTTGGGCTTCTCGCGCTTGGACCGCATAACTCTCCAAAGCTGCCTCAAGCTGGAGGTGAAGCTGACCCACCCTTTCATCAGTAAATGCAACGTGATTGTGGATGTCACGGCTAGTTACTGACAGGACGTCTGTGTGTGCTTCTCGAACTGCGTGTTCTAGGGGTTCTTGGAGTCGCGTCTCGACGCCAGAGAGTAAGTCGTGTGTGGAATGCATAAAAATCTCAAACCGGTGCTCTATCTCAGCTGCATGTTGCTTCGATCGTACATCACTCTGAGCCAGGGCTTCTTGAACTACTTGGAGGCCGGAGCTGCTTGCAAGCGTTATCTCGTCTTGCATCATGAGGCGGCGGTGAATAAGCTGCTGGTTTTGCGCGAAATCTTGCTGCTGCTGCAGTTGTACGCTTCGATCGAGTTGGTCTGACTGATCTTGGTGCAGAACCATTTGATTATTGGGGTCTTGCATGCTCGCGAAAGCTGCCATCGCATGAAGCATGAAACAATGATCTGGAGGGCGATCTCTCTGCTAGAGCCGCACTGATCAACGGGTGTTTTGGCCAATGGCAAAACGGAGAAAGGAAGAAGTTCGCCCGTTTCAGATGTGTTCGCGACCCGCCAACCGAACCGCTGAAACCTCGCGAACCAAGTTCTCGGGGTTTTATCGCGACGAGGCATCGAGCTTGGATCGGCAGCTGCAAGGCGGGGCTCCTGCGGACATGTGCCGGAGGCTTCTGCAGACGTGGCCGACATGATCTCGTGGCATTGACTGTGATGGCGTTCGGCGTGGTGGTAGTGGTGGTGCCGGCGTGACGTGGTGTTGTTGGCGCATGTGAGATTGCGGGTGCAATTGCGCCATTGCGAGCTCGACGAAGCTACTGGTGCCGCAGGGTGAGCGCCTACGTCTGCGACGACCGCCATGACGACGGAGGCTACCGAGGTCGTGGACGAAACTGGGGTTGGTGAGGGAAGAAAACACAAGCTGAAGTCGCTTCATAGGCCTATAAGCTAACCAGAGATAGGTATGACCACATTCGAAAACCAGTACGGAGGAGCGGAACTAGTGAAGAAGAAAGAAACGCAGAAACCTTTTTGCGTACTCGCTTATCACTCTGATAATGAAATAGCTCGTTGGTAGCGCGTTAGAATATCTGTCCTTGCTGATATGCCTATCCTAAACCTTCCACTGTTTGGGCGGCCGTTTCGTGCGTTCGAACTGAGCTATCAGGGTCCCGCGCGCTGGAGGCATTCATTATTCGATTCGATCCGTACCGATGGAAGAATCTGAGGCTGATATGGCGTTTGGCAGCGGAAAACGCAAGGTTCACAGCAGCGGGCTTACCTCACCAAAACCAACGCGACTTCAGCGCAAACCCGAAAGACATGCAGGCCTCGCCGCCAAAAGGCGTCTGAAGCAATCCAAGAAGCCGGATTCGCCTTCCCTGGACCCACCGGTGCCGCTGTTCCAGCATGGGGATAGCGACGATATCAGCAAGAGCGTGTACCCGCATCAAGTAGTGACGTTAGCGGCAACGTACGTGCAAAGTGGTAGATTCTAGCTACGAGGATGAAGCTTCTGCGACAGGTAAGAGCTGCTTGAATGCAGGCAGCACATGATGCTGACAAAGCGCGACGTCGCCGTTACCAGGCCGCTTTGAGGCTGATCGCTTGATGGCAATTCGAGCCGACGTCCGCTTTCAACTCATGATGGAGGCATCGCGGCAAGAGAGGCTGTCGCTGATCAGCTACACGGACGGATACCGTGTAACACGGTGCAGATGCGTAGTAAATAATGGTGAATAAAAGGTCAATAAGACCTACTGCAATTCAATGGAAAAAAAAACAGTAGTTGCTTGTTGCTTTGACTTCAAAATCACCCGGCTTGCTTGTGGCTATGCGCTTGGAATTCTGAGCTTGCAAGTTCAGTGTGGCCGTTGTTGGAGCAGCACGTGTGCAGGCTGACGGGGCAGCGTGCGTTTTAGAGCCTCGTTGATGATGGGGTGGTGTAACGCTCATGCGTTTTGTGACACAATGGGAGTCAAGATTTCTTACAGTGGCGCATTGTGATTGGCTGAAAGTCAGTACATCAGTGGACGTGAAATTATGGGATGTGATGATACCTGTGGGACCACATCCAGTCATGGATCGGGTTGGATACCTTGGACGTAATGAGTCTGATAGGGATCAACTACCGGACGACAGGGCAAAGCCTATGATGGCGAGCAAGAGCCTCGGTCAAAATTAGACCGGTGGCCACCTGTCGTGACAAGGCTGGACGTAAAGAAGAACACTAAAGAGCACCGAAGAATACCGAAGAACAATGGTCACCCTGGACGGAACGATCAAGGTATAACCAAGCCAAGTGATTTTCGACCGACCAAGACGATCAACCAGGATCTGAGAAGATTCCATGGAACAATAAAGTCCTACGCCTGTACCCACAACATCACGGTGAGACCAAGCACAACCAAGATGATGACGCCACCCGAAGGTATACTATAAGTAAGTCAAAAGCTGAAAGTGTGTCTATATTGCAGGAAGACAGCCACAAAAGCTAAAAACCAAACAGAGTTCAATTATCCGTATAACCCGCAAGTGCTCGGACAACTTCCACCGGACGTGCATTCCTGGCGGCCCCGATCAAGCGCTGAAGGTAAAAGGCCCTCTGCAGAAGGACAACCAGAGGTGTGGACTCCAACCCAACACTCCAAGTCCGAATAAGGGTGAGTCCAGGTGTGGATCCCGTGGTAAACCTACCCTATTTCATTTCTCAATTGCAGTGTGCGCTTAGGCGATCCTACATTCCATATTCCGTATACGTCCTAGATAGATTGGAAGGAAGTTCCATCCAGGATTGTGATCGAAGGACATCTTGTGTGATAGGTAGTGAAATTGTATTGAGCCGTTCCTCAGTACTTCTGAGGTGGTGTGCGTTTGCTAAAGCTGACCGGGATTGGCCAGTATCCAGGAATTACAGCTAAGTTGACTGGTGTGAAGACCCACCGTTCAAGGGTCTAAGAATAAGAACGGCTATATATTTGTGTGTATAACTCTGCATTGATTTTGGTTATCTTGGCTGTGAAGCTACCCATGTCCAAGTAGGTGAAGTTCCGCTCTTCTCCAAAGACCGATATCGGTATACGAACAACACCTCCCCGTGGTGCATCTCCTGGTTCGAAGACAAACGAACCTAGAGGGGTTACCACAAGGAGCACACGCTACCTGGACGGTTCCGTTCAGGTATTCCGAGTGGAGGGCTTCCTGAACGGGAGCACCTTTCAGACTCTGGAGCGCGTCGCTATACACCTGGGTGGCTTAAAAGGCGTTCACCCGCCTCGCCACATTTGACTTTGATGATGTGGGTGTGGTAGTTTGTATTGCATGCGTAGGTTTGAGCACGATACGAGTTCACCTTAGAATTGCCAAGGTGCCCCTGCGGCGATGGTGGTAGTACTTGACCGGTTGCCCTCGCATGTGTAGTGGCGGCACCGCGACTTGGAATGGTGTGGGTACCCTCTGAATGCAGACCGCATTGCTTGTGACTAGATTAGGGTCGTATTTGATCGAAGTGGCAAAGGCGCAATTTAGTAGGACGGTTACGACCGGTGTTTCTGTGATATTGATAGCGATGATGGGTTGGGTGAGGGCCTGTCGAGAGGATATTGGTACCCGCAGCTGTGGAGTAAGGTTCATTTTTGTTTTTGCTGGCTAGCCTC
Organism: Phytophthora europaea; assembly: GCA_030463285.1. NCBI lineage: Eukaryota > Oomycota > Peronosporomycetes > Peronosporales > Peronosporaceae > Phytophthora > Phytophthora europaea. The sequence goes on from JAHQIV010000516.1 coordinate 14,046, forward strand.
AAACAAGAACTACTCTGTCGCCATGGGTCGTGATAGTGCTAGTGACGATAACGAAGCTGACGCTGCACAGCTCCTGGCCGAGGTTGAAGCAGAGTTGCGCGATAAGCGTGCTAAAGAAGCAACGAGCATATTCCCGTCCGTGAAGAAGATCCGTGAGTTTGCGAAAACGGAAAATCCCGCTGAGACGGTGAACGTCTCCACGATCATGTGTGTGCTGGACTCGGAGCGGCTAAAAAACAACAGAGATTCTCGCGTGAATCTCGTGGAGGGGTACATGCAGCGACACATCAAGGACTACGGGAAGACGCTGGCTCGAATGGACAAGTTCCGAAGCGATGCTCGTGTTTTCAAGCTTACTGTCTGGGATCCGAAGAATCGCTCAGCGGGGAAGCCTCGCTTTCGCAGCGGCGCTATGTACGAGTTCAAGAAGGTTCACTCGCTCAAGTTCTACCACAATACCTTGTAAGGGTGTGTGCAGGCGGTGGGTGCGGCGAATCCTGGGCTTATCGCGGAGTTTCCTGACTTTGCCGCGGCCAAGCGTGCCAGATTGAGTGAGCTACCAAGTGACGGCGATATGGAGGATGACCAGGAGTAAGGGTGACTGTATGCACTTCCGCTAGCGCTATAGTGACAGCGCTCAATTGGTAGAGTAGCCTGGCGATGAATTCGCTCAGTGTTGTGGCTTCTTTTTTAGGATGCATAGCGAGTTGGTTAAGCGGAAGAAATGAAATAGCAACACATGCGCAGTACTTCTACATCATATTCTCGAACAAGCTGCCTCTGTTTTGACGATGTCGGAAACGCAGGAGGCTAAAGAACGTGCATGTGGCTTTGGAACCAGTTCAGGCTTCAATAGATACCAATGGATGCTAGCGCCACTTCGAAATTTACCCACCGACCCCGATCCAAAGAAGCGCTTCACTCAGCAACCAATGGAGAGCGTCTTCTAGGGTTGTGAAGCGGACATATTTAAGCGAGCGCGGTATACCCAATCCTTGGTACGGCTCACAGAACATGATGTTGCGCATCAAATACCAAATGCGACTCTAACATAACCTTTTGTCATAGCTTTTTGAACAGCGATTGATTGTCCAAGCGTTCGCAGAGTTCGACCCCATACCACAGAATTGATATATTCATCGATTGCGGTCCGACTTACTAAAGGGAAGGTCGCGTCTACGTGCTACCATGCCCAATTGATTGTAATAGAAGTTGCAGAACAATGTCCCTCGGTGCTCATGTGCAAATCAAGCTGTCCAAGAAAATAATTGCCGATGGAATTGCGAAAATCGCTGCGTAAGATTGCTCTGTTATTTAATGGATCTGAAACACAAAAAATCTCACTCTTCAATTCGTGTATTGTTCAGATGCAGGTCGAGTGCTACGCGATTATTGCGTTACGAACAGCGTATGCAGCAATCAAAACTTCCAAAACGGTGGATCTGCTCTCCTTTCGTTGCAGCATTTTCCAACAATCGCTAACGAGTGGGGAAATTGATCATGTTTCTTCGTGGGTGAGGAGTGGCGGGTTGTGCGCTACAAAGGAGCTTTCGAAATGCCTAGCCTATTTCTCTAGCTCTACCGCGATCGGGAAACCGAAGTTTTGCCGTTGCCCTTCCACCTCTTCGAGGTCTTGGTCCGTTTCAAAACCGACTATTTCCAACAATCGCTAACGAGTGGGGAAATTGATCGTGTTTCTTCGTGGGTGAGGAGTGGCGGCACCCCCTAACCAATCCGACGCTGCGCGGCCACGAAGTACATTGTTGCCGACTTGGAAACACGTCTGCAGCGGCCAAGTAACTCAGCACATGAGTTTTGACAGCCCAGCCGAATCTGGAGCCGTCAGCACGGGATACTCCTCAAAAGCACTCGACAGCCACCGACCCATTACCTTGATTGCAAGCCGGTCAGCTCCAGCGTTCAATAACGCCGTTGCACCGCCTACACGGACCTAGTGCGTGGAAAACCGAGCAGGGTCCATGCTGCATTTTGGAGCGGCTTCCTTGATCGTTGTAGCCATATCTTTTGCCGAAATACCTGACGCGAAGCCTGTGGAGAGTGCCGGTTGTTCTGGTACAGTATCAAATGCTTTGGCACCCTCGTGCCGCTGAAACAGGACAAATGATCTTGTCACCAGATTTGTCATGATACCTGGCTTCCTCGCGGCCATACTGGTTGTTTTTCGCTCCCATCAACGTTATTTCAACCCGTTGGGCCTTGCGCGGCTTGCACTGGTGCCCTCAACCATCATAGAATAGAATATCCCGAAGCTTCAGCACGTAAGCGTGATGCTGACGTCTGATGTACAGATACTCTGATCTTCTCAGCAGAAAAACATATCCGAGCAGTAGACCACCCCATAGCAAGCAAACGCGTGCATGCTGCAGGTCCAACCTGCGGTAAATCATGTGCAGCAGGTGGACCGAAAGCGGATACTGCTTGGCCACCGGCGATGTGGACCTCTGAATTCCTGGTAGCAGGATGGCATGACTGGCGTTGACGCCGGGGTCGTACCCCGCATCGTTACGATGGTACCACCTCACTGCGCACAACTTGGAGCAAATTGTCGAGTATGTATTGCCGGTTCCAGGTTTGTTCATCCCAAATTTTCAGAGACACACGGCGAAAGCTCCAAGTTGCGCGGCATTTGCGTTCACTTCATTTTTAGGCAGCCAACACGAACATGTCAGACATTGACACCAGTCAGTCCACAGCTTCCAGTACCGCCGATAATGCTCTCGCGACGAGTCTGCAAGGGCTCCTGCTCGCAAAAACGCGCCCAAACGTGTGAGAGATTCCTTGAGTTGGTCGGAAGCTCGACCTGTGACCACCCAGAAGAAAGATTAGTAAACCTTAATCGATGTTGCGCAGATTGCCACCGTGTCAGCCATGATGTTGGCCGATCCTGCAATGTGTGCCGCCGTTGCGAAGAACGAGTGTTTCACTTCGAGAAATCCGAGAATCCCCCCCGGATCCTGACGCCAGAGCGGCCCATCCCCCAGCTCCTGACGCCAGATCCGAGGGTTTTCAACACTCCTCCACGGATAAGCTGTTAAGCTGTCTGATTCCGACTTGAACGATGATCGTGCCATGCGATTGCAGAAGTGTTGTCAATCCAGAAGCGAACATGACGGATCTCGTTGCTGGACGGCCCCGCCCAACTGATGCACCACGCAATTGAAGCGAAAACCGCACTCATCAGCTCCCGCAAATTGATGTTGTAGTCACCACTGCCCGCCGAGCGAAATTTTGCATTATGCAGTAATTCTTCTTGGTTGAATCGCACTTGTATATACTCGCGGCGTGCAGGAAACAATGCACAGAGCCCGAAGTCGCTTGCATCCATGAAAATCTCGTAATCAATTGGATGGGAACCTGAAAATTGGGATAGAGGTACTGAGTTCAGTTCTGCTGTCAGGAGAATCGACCGAAACCAGTAAAGATCATCTCGCGCTGCTTGGGTGATAGTAACAGGTGAGTATCGCCGCGGCCCCATGTCAGTGCGGATAACTGCTGAAAGAACGGCTTGGCCGATGGGATACATGTTACCACATGCCGAAGACTTCCCAAGACTTGTCAAAGGTTCTGCTGCGTTGTTGTATCGTGTGACAGCATGGCATTTATGCGGAGTAATGCATTGACTACCTTTTCCGGTGGTATTGAGAGCGTTAAGCAAAGAGTGCTCCACATTAGCCCGAGCATTTTGCCGCCACGCTCCCAAAATGTAAACTTCTCCTCGTTTACTGCTTCTGGGCCGAGGATCGTCGTCATGGCCCGTCAAAGAGCGAGATTCGCCTCGGGTAGCCTGGATCCAATGTCTGGTTCGATAAGGTTGTGATCGTCGCACCAAGTCTTCGCGTCAAAGGCGTGAGTACCATCGAGCGGTTGAAGCGGCCATTTTGGGGAAGAGGCAGCATATAGATGACTGATTGCCGCACCTCCAGTCCAGTAATGTTGTGGCGAAAGCGTCCAGCCGAACGGGCAACACAGATCAATGATAAGAAGACCCAATACGGTGATTGTGCCCGCAAAGCGACCCACATGATCGGCATGGACAGCAAGATGACGAAAAGCACCTGCTACATCGCCTGACATCAACTTGGCGATTCCAGGAAACTGTTTCTCCACCTCCAAAATTCGCTTGGTGAGATCGTGAGGACCATCATAAGCGACCACCACACGTTCATCATCGACAGTGTTGGCGTTGACAGAACTTCCTTCTGGGAAGGAGAGATCATGAATAACACGCGCATCTTCCGATAAAAGGCACGGAGCCCTTTTGCACTGCCCCAAAAGAGCTGCAAGAAATGTTTTCCAGCATCGGCAACAACTCAACGTCCAGTACCTGACCTGCATCCTGGCCTTTCCAAATTTGCTTGATGAGGTCGTTCATAGCCAACTGAGCCGACGCATGCTTTTGGGAGGCTTGCTTTGGGCTTGAAATGAAGACTTCCAATAAGGTTGAACACCATGTCGAATGATCGCTTCCCACTCACGTCGATATTTATACGACGACCAGGCTGCGTGTCAGGAGGAATCTCCAGGGCCTTATTCGGACGAGAGTCATGTGTAGTCTCTCCACGCAGAATGCGAACAAACTCAGGAAGCTGCATACGTGTTTTTCGAAGGAACGCTGAAAATAATCGTTGCTTCCCCGAATCGATCCAATACTCTTGCTGCCCACTTGCAATCGTTGGAGATACCGTAGGCTTCGGCAAAGACATTCCAACTTAAGCCAGCGCCTCGTGTAATCCAGTCAAACTGTTGTCACGATGAAGGGAGAGGAGTCGATGCCATACTGCTAAGGTCTGTGAGTAGACTTGTTGTTCGTGCTATACAAATTGGGCAAGGTCGTGAGCTTGAGTATCATCTCCGTCATCAAGTCCACTACGTGCCTCGCTCGAACAATCTCCAGTCATGCCGCACCAACTGGAGCAGGATGCGGAACTAATTCCAGTGCGGTTGTCGTCTTCACCCGCCGTTCGGTTCTTTGTGTGAATTTCGCCAGCGCAGTTGCGAACTGCACTCTCGGCTCCGACCCACCCGGTCCTAGAGACATGGGGTAGGATATCACTGGTGCCAATGGGGCCGATCGCCTCTCCTCTGGCCTTGACTTGAACACAACCAGAGCTATCGTTTCTCCGTCTGGAACGGCACTTCTTGTCGCTACTTGATCGCGAGGAACTATCAGCAACCCTTTCCGGCATGGGTGCCGCTGCTGAGGCTCTGCTGATCGGGTCGGGAGGCTGCCTAGGCTGCTTGAGTGTACACGAGCCGTCCTGTACACTCTGGCGTCTTCATTGGTCCGACTGCTCTCGCGTGATCGAAGTGAAATCCTGTCGAAGCCCGCCGTAGTGTTTCACGATAAAATCAAACACGATACCGGGAAGCGTGACTGGTGCGAAATGACCCCGTTTCCGGCTGAAGCAAGCACCCTACTGTCGACTTGGGCAGGGTGTATTTGACAGGTACCTCATGCAGAGACTTTGACGTTCATCATAGGCAGTGCCTCTAGCACTTCCTGCGGAACAGGAGGTCTTTAGGGAGCCGGCAACCGTCCTTTCCCGTTTCTTGAGCTGCCTGACATAGAAGCCACTGGGGCGGGGTTGCTGTGCGCCACTGTCGGTTTGAATGCCTGCAACGCTGACATCCGCGCATCAGTGATTGTTTGCATGAGTTGAACGTACGAAGGCTCTGCACACGATAATTTTGCGGTTCGAGAGAGTGCGTGGGTTCCTAGCGCTGCGAGCTCT